>VXAC01000888.1:43677-71600 GCA_013399225.1 Rhipidura dahli
CTTCCCTTCCCTTCCCCTTTTTTGGCTGTGAGGCTTTCTGAGCAGAGGAGTGGCTGTGGTTGGTGCCCCAAGCCTCAAGCACAGGCTGCACTTTTTGAGCATCTATTGCAAAGTCTGATTTTTTTCTCTCTGTTTCCCTGCATTGCTTTTCCTGCCCATGACCTAAATTATGAGGAGAAGATATTAAAGCCTGGATTTCAACTTAAGAGCTGACTACCCCCACAGGAGGAATTAAAGCCCAGTGTTGTTTTATGATTGAAGGTAAGCAAGCAGTGAAATGATGCTGCTTCCCTTGTCTAAACTGCTGCCAGGAGTAGGACATTTGGAGCAATATCCTGCTTTTCTTTATGGATTTTTGTCCTCTAACATCAGTCTGATGCCCCAACCATATCTCCATGGCAGGGGGTTGGAACAAAATGGTTTTTAAGGTCCTACCTGGTGCTCCTGCTGTAAGTATTGAATGCATTCTCTCGTTAAATAGGCCAAAAAATATCCCAGTTTGCAAATATTTAATCTAAAGAAATGCTCTGAGTCCCTGAGTCACCCCCTCTCCTCTGATTGCAGCTCCTTCATCTCTACTCAGCCAATTCTTGCACCTGCTGGTAATATCCCAATGGATTTAAGCCTTGTGTCCTCAGCTGAGGGATGAGGTGCTCAGATGCTCTGACTGTGACCCATCTTTGCTCTTTTGGGGCAGATCTGCTTGCTGTTGGGCCATGAGTGACTTTCTATTGGGTTTATCCCTGTGAAAGGAGCTTTGGTTCCTGCAGGTTCTGTTGGGTTTATCCCAGTGGAAGGAGCTTTGGTTCCTGCAGGTTCCATGGGATTTATCCCTGTGGAAGGAGCACTTTGGCTCCCGCAGGTTCCTCCTGCGTCAGGATTCTCTCCCAGACAAGGTGCTGACAGAGGATCCCGAGGCAAAGGTGTGGAATTCATTTCAGTGATCCCTAGGAATGGTTTCCCAGGCAACTGGAACATCTTCATCCACAGCAGGGAGCGGGGCCTGCCCGGCCAGCCCCATGGAGCAGCCGTGCCTCACCGAGCTCCGCCGAGGTTAAGGAAGCAAATATGCTTTGGATGAGTTTGGGATGTGCTCTCTCTAAGCTAAGGTCGTTCCCAGGGCTGAGATTGTCTGGAATAAAGAGGATTTGACTGCTCAGGACACGTAGCCCAGGCACAGCCTGCTGGCAAGGATTGGGTGGGTGCTGTGAATGCAGAGAAACCCAGCTTGGGGACAGCTGGACCAGAGCTACCCCTCCCTACAGAGAAACAGCAGTGAGAAAAGAGAAAAAACCCCACATGGCTGAAAGTAAGGGAAGAAGAGAAGTCTCTGGGATTATCTTCTTGTGGCCTTTCAGTGGCTAAAAGGGCTACAAGAGAGCTGGGGAGGGATTTTTTTATCAGGGCAGGTAGTGACAGGACAAGGGGGAATGGCTTTAAGCTGAAAAACAGTAGTTTAGGTTAGATACTGGAGGAAGTTCTTCGCTGGGAGGGTGGTGAGGTCCTGGCAGAGAGCAGCTGTGGCTGCTCCTGGATCCCTGGCAGTGTCCAAGGCCAGGTTGAAGCAACCTGGGACAGTGGAAGGTGTCCCTGCCCATGGCAGGGGGAGGCACTGGGTGAGGTTTAAGGTCTGCTCCAACCCAAACCATTCTGGGATTCTATAAAAACATCACTTGATGCAGCAGGAAAAAAAAAAAAAAAAAGCACAGTAAATTCATTTTGTTTTGTTTCTCTGTTCGTTCTTGCAGAAAATGGGACTGAGCACAGAAGGACAGCAGGGAATCTGAACTCTGCATGAACACAGCTGCTCTTCTTCCAAGTCCCTCCCCAGCCCTTCTTTTGGCTACACCACCCCAAAAGTGTCATCGGGGTTTGGGGAGAGGTTCTAGGCTGGGAAATAACCCTGGGAAACACAAAGTTATCCGGGCCTGTGTTTCCCACCGCTGACATTTGGTTCAGAAATCGCCAATTTACAGCTCGTGAACTGCAGGGACTGCAAAGGGACTTGATGGGGCTGAAGAACAGTTTGGCACTGCAAACACAGACACCGAGGTTCACCAGGAAACCACAGCGGGGCCGAGCTGTGGATCGTGCCAGGGGAATGGAGAACTTTGTGCCGAGGCCTGCGGTGGGTGTGCAGCTGCGGCCGGGCTGCGACACTCGCAGGGAGCACATGCCGGGGACTCTGCCCCTTCCATCAGCCATGAGCTGGAGCAGGGTATTTTTAGCAGCTGTCCCGCTGGCTTAGGCGCTGCTGATGTTATGGAGTTTGGCAGGGCAGAGAACTGCGGGGTTATTTGAGTTTCAAGGGATCTCTTTATGTGTAGCGTTGCCGCCGCGCTGAGGGGAGCGGGCGCTGAGGGGAGCGGGCGCTGTGGGCGCCGCGCTGCCTCGGCTGCTCATTCCCAATTCGCTGTAAAACTGAAACTTCTCCCACCTCCTGAGGCGCTGCCGGAGGGCAGGAGCCCTGACGGGGATCCCTGAGCCGGAGGATGGCTCATGAAGCGGCAGAAGCATCCCCTTATCCCCGGGGCACATCCCTGCAAACCTAACCCCAGAGACAGCCCGGGTGCCGCCATCGTTCGGCTGAGCGGTGCTTCCAGGCAGGGTTAATTCCAGAGAGCTTCCCGCTTTTCAAAGGAGCCCTCAGCCCCCTGAAGGCGCTGCCCTGCCTGTGCTCACCCCTCACGGCTCAGCCTCCATTGAGGAGTGCAGTGCTGAAGCCCATCCTGTCGTTTTTTCCAGCTGGGAATTGGGTTTTTCAAAGGCCGAGCCTGCCCTGCCCCAGTGAAAGGCCGGGCTGTGAGCAGGCAGGAGCTGGGCCAGGAACAAAGAGTCACGGCGTTTTTGAGCACTTCACACTCGCTCCTGGCAGCCAGAGCCGTGTCAGGCTCATGGAGAGCTGCTCCTTTTCATGTCCTGTGCCTTCAGTGCTTTTCCTGAGGGACTGGAGCAGGGAAAGTCTGAGGTGAGGAGCTGGAGGATGTCCCCTGCCCTGCCGCAGGGAGCAATCCTGACCCTCAGCACCTCTGGCCTTTTCTGTTCCCCAGAGAACAGGGCTGTATGAGCTTTTCTAATATTGGATTTTGTGATTATTCCGATTAATCGGTGCTCCTGATTAAGAACTAGCAGCTGATTACCTGCAAATGTGGCAGCTGTGGGGAAGGGTAAAAACCCTGAAGACCCTGATGCTAAAAGGGGAACTCAGAAGGTGGAGAGGGGAGAGATAAGGTTTGCAAACCTGGTACTGATGCAAATAATAGAAGGATAAGGGAGCCGGATATCACAGAATCATAAAATCATCGAATCATGGAATCGGTTGGGTTGGAAGGGACCTCAAGAACTTCCCCCTGTCCCAGGCTGCTCCCAGCCCCAATGTCCAGCCTGGCCTTGGGCACTGCCAGGGATCCAGGGGCAGCCCCAGCTGCTCTGGGAATTCTATCCCAGCTCCTGCCCACCCTCCCAGGGAACAATTCCTGCCCAATATCCAACCTAAACCTACTTTTCTCCTTTTCCTGTCACTCTCTTACCTCATTAAAAGTCCCTTTGCAGTTCTAACTTTTGAAGTAGTTATACCAGGCATTAAAACCTAATTGGGCACGAAGAAATCCTTTTGCACAGAGCAAGAAAAACCCAGCCAGCTGCAACAGGCTTTCAGTGAGGGAACGGAAACTTCTCCTGCCTTTTGCTGTGGGATATTTTTGGATGGAGCCTTTTAGAAGAGGGAGAGAACACAAGGGGAAATCAGGCTCTTGGGTCGGCCGCGTTCAGACAAAAGGCACCGAATTGTTTGACAGCCACATTCCCTCTCTCCTGCTCGAGGACCTTTACAAGCGACAGAAGTCGCCAGGAATTGATCCGGACCTGGCATTTGCAGAGCCTGCGGAGTGAGGCAGACTCCCGGTTTGATTTTATCTCGCTGCCGGCAGGTTTTAAACACAGCGTGCAGCTCGCTCGGCTCCGGGCTCAGCTCCCGTTCCTCTTTGTTTGGCGGGTCATTATGGAGAGGAACCTCCTTCTCAAAAGCCTTTTTGCGGGAAAGGAGTCTCCTTTACAGAGGCTGCAGTAGCCTTGTTTATTTAAGTGGCACAGCCGAGTAGAAAGCTAGAGAAAGAACAGGGAGAGCAGATGGAAAACACTCTCTGCTTTGGGAGAAGGTGTGTCCTCTCACCTCCTCCACAGGATGAGTGGTGTTCCAGATGTAGCCACTTACTATTCCTAAAGGTACTCGAGGTCTCGTGTCACAAATCCAAGCCGGCATCTTCCCCTTCTCCAGAAATGCCAAGAGGAGTCTGAGGCTCTAAAGAGCCTCCTGGCAGCTGCTTTGCAGCCACCTGAGCTGTTTTCCAGAGAAAGGTCGCTCTGGATTGCACAGAACCTGCTCAGGGGTGAGCAATTCCCCCTTTGTGTCCAGCCTGTGGGTTCTGAGTGTCCTAAGCAGCGTTCAGCATCCCCCGTGCCCCTCACTGACCTTGCAGTTATCATGGATCCACAGCTTTGTGTCCCACTTTTTGCCTCCCAGCATAATTCCTTGGCTTGCCTGTGCTGCCAGGAGTGACTTTTCCCATTGTTGCTCCCTTTTTCCCACTCCCAGACGATGCAGTGCTCATCCCAAAGTGAGACATCCCGAGGACTTGGGGAGCAGAAGCAAATGGGTTTGTGCTGGGATTCTGACAGGGAAAAATGCAAACTTGCTTGAGCCAGATCATCCCAATGGAAAATATTGGATGCGTTTTCCTTGTCTTTCCTTAGCCTTATCCACAGGAGAACCTCGAGGTGCAGTGCAATAAAATCCATTAAAAACTGGCCTTCAAAGCCACCCAGCTCTCTCTCCCTATTCCTTGCTATTTATAATATTCATGTTAGCTTTCCTTGACTCCTTTCAAGTTCGATCCCTTTAAAGTTTGATCTCTTCCCCTAAAGTCACATCAGACTTTCCTACATCCTTTTCTCCTCTCTCTCCTCAAAACCCTTTGCCTTTTCTTGTCTATCCGGGCTCTTTTCTCTTCCTGGCTTCTCCTTGAACAACTATTCAGCCTTCCTCAGATCATCGAGATCTTTGTTGCATGCGAGCAGGAATTTGGGGCTGGCTTTGACAGGTGTCTTTTTAGCTCAGCTCTGACATCTTTTCTTCGGCAGCCACTTCCTGCAGGATCTATTTGAGAGGTTTCTGAGCGCATAAATTGCGTTGGCACGCACAGATCAGCGTAGCAAAAACGTTAATTACCTCCCCTTTTCCGCTGCTCAGCCTCCTCTTAAGGGTTTGAGCAACTTTTGTCTGCTCTGCTCTTTCTTTACCTTTCTTTTAGCTCCACATAAATTCTCAGAGGGTTTGGTGGTGGTGCAGGGAGAGCTTGTTGAAGCTCAGACCTGCTGAGCTTCACGCAGGTTGTTTTTCTGAAGGCGTGCTAAGGAGCCTGACCAAAAAAAGCAAGCGATCCATAAATTAGCAACACTTCCTGCCGTGTTTCAATATGTTTTGGCCAAAAAGCTTCCTTCCTGCTGCTTCACATGGGCTCTGGCCTGAGCGTGGTGACAACAGCAGGATTAGGGTGACCTCAGCAGGGTTGGGTGACACCAGCAGGGGTTGGGTGACATCTGTGGCCTGACCCAGGGCCTGGCAGTGCCGTGCCCTGCGGGGTGTGGGCAGCGATGACTTTGTCCGTCACCACCTTGGCTTCAGTCTGGGACACGTGCTGGGGAGTGGGGTAAGGAGCTCGTGCTGCCTCTGCCCACACCAGCTCTGACTGTAGCCAGGAAAAGGAATTTATATATTTAGAGAGGATGATTTAGGTTTTAAAATCCTGGGGATGGTGACTGTGACACAGCCAACGGTTCTGGTGTGACGTAGGATCAAAAACGGGATTTTGGAGCTAATTTTTCCCCCTGGCACAGGAGGATCCAACGGCAGCTTCGTCCCCTTTGCCGTGGCAGTGACGTGCACAGCCCCAGTGATGCAGTAGTGCTCCGAAACCAGGTGCCAATGAAGATCCTGAGGTTCACAGTGTCCACAAATCCTGTTCCTTCCTTCCACACCCTGGCAGCCCTCGCTGCTCCCCTCCTGCCTGCTGAGCATCCATCCAGGAAAACCAAAGCTGTGGAGGGGGGCAGGACTGGCAGTGCTGCTCTGCCTTTAATGCCTTTTGATTTTGCTTCTCTCACAGATCAAACCTGTGCGTCAGAGGGGGCCTGGCTGGAGCCCGAACTGCTGCTGGCTCAGGCTGCGAGGGGAGCGGCGTCTGAGCGGAACTGCATTAAAAACTGCCTTTTAAACAGGAGCCACGCAACTTCCCAGCCAGGGCACGCTGCCAGGGCTCAGCAGAGGAGCTGTCCCTGCCTGCAAGGAGCTCGAGCAGTGTCTCACTTACAGGACTTCGCTCTGCGGGCAGCCAGAAAGGAATTCAATAAACAGCTCTGTCCTTCTGGAGAAGCTCTGAGGCTGAAACAGGAGCGCAGAGCTGGTTATCCACAGCCAGCACAGGCCTTGGTGGTCCTTAAAAATGTGCCCCTGACCTTTGATGAGATTGTCACATCCTCCCCAGACGAGAGAGCTCTGTGCAAACCCCTGGGCGGCTCAGGAGCCAGGTAAATGACACAGGGGACAGAGCCAGCCCTAGGCACGAGTGCCACCTGCTTGTGGGGCAGTGGACATGGGCAGGCACTGCCCAAATGTCCGAGGGCAGCAGGGCGGCACAAGCTGGGCTTCCCCCAAGCTGCATCATTTGCTCTTAGAGCCCCTTACCCCTGTAAGCCAGGGCCATGCTCCTTCTGGATCAGAGAATCCTGGAATGGGTTGGGTTGGGATAAACCTTAAATCCCATCCAGTCCCCCCCCCTTGCCATGGGCAGGGACACCTTCCACTGTCCCAGGTGGCTCCAAGCCCCATCCAGCCTGGCCTTGGACACTGCCAGGGATGGAGCACCATATGATACCGAAGTTTAAGGGGATTAGAGACATCCATGGCAGGGAAATTCCCAAATCTGTCAGGTGTATCCACAGCAGCTCTGCAGCTCCTCTCTGCCTCTGCAGATGAGATCTCATGGGGCAGATGAAGGGTTTGGTTGTGTCCCCTTGCAGCAGTGAGAGCACAGAGGGACTGACCCAAGGAATGAACTTTCTGCTCTCCGTGTTTCTTCTCTCTTCATGTCTTGCTGGGATTTTCTATTATCACTAAGTCAGAAGCAGGTTTATGTGCTGGGAGCATGATTGATTTCCAGCTTGCACCTTGCAGAGGTCTGAAAGCAAACCACGCCGGCTCTTGGGTTTCTTGAAACTCCTGAAAACAAGAAAAAAAAAATTGAACTTGGAACAAAATATCCTGGCAGCTTTCTCCAGAAAAGCCATGCTGAGGTTTCACTGGGAGCATCCCAGAAAGAAACAACGAGATTTTGAACCTTGCCTTTACCAAGAGCTGTGGTTTTACAGAGTTTGGGGTTATGCCAATGGACAGGTTGTGGTGTGTTCACTGATTTTTTGTTCTGATCCCTTAGCAAAGTCACACAATGCCAGTTTGAACACTTTGGATTGACTATGGGGATGGAGGAAGGAAATACCAGGTCCTGAAGCTTATAGGCCTATGAACCTCAATAATTTGTAAGATTTGATAGGCTCAGCAGCGAATTTTGTGTTGTTCCATGTGACTTTTGGGGGAAATAAAGGAAAGGAGGAACAAGGCTCAATACAGCGTCTCTCCAGCAGGGCAGGCAGGAGGGAAGGGGTGATACTGCCGCTGATATTGCTGCTGATTTATTCTCAGAAAATACAAATTTTATGGATGCTGGGAGGTTTTTATGTGGTTCTTAATGATTCATTTGACCTCTGATAGCTGCCAGTGAACCCAGCCCGGGAGCAGAGCCTCTGCCTGGGTGCTCAGCAGACAGAGCAGGAGACAGAAATGTCAATTGCCACTTGTGCTGTTCAACCTGATTCCTCCAAACCTGAAGTGGGAATATCTCGAATGGATCTAAATCTCCATCTATGCTTCATGCATGCAAATCACAGGTGTGCTGTGCTGTGTTAAACTGCACCCTGAAAAGCTGGGAAAGGTAAACTCAAGGAGTGAGAAGGAAATGGGAGGGTTTGAAAGCTCAGGGAATACCTTTCTGTGTCTGAGGGGTGGGCAAAGCACTTGAGCCCTTTGCTGGGGTGGTGATGTGTCAGTGACTCTTGCCTTGGTGCCATCTGCATCACCAGGGGAGGTTCAGGTTGGATACTGAGAACATTTCTTCCCAAAAAGGGCTGTCCAGCCCTGGCAGAGGTGGAGTCCCCATCCCTGGAGGGATTTAAAGCCCTGTGGAAGTGACACTTGGGGACATGGAGCAGTGTGGCCTTGGCAGTGCTGTAGGAATGGTTGGACTCAATCTTAAAGAGCTTTTCCAACCCAAACTATTCCATGATGCTGTGGTTCTTCAGTTCCAAAGCAGTTTGTGATTGCTCACCTGGTCAAAACCTTTTTTAGAGGGATGTGGGAAAGGTGAGCATAGAAGGGAGTGACCAGGCCCAGTGGGAGGTCATGTGGGCCTCAAAACCCCCATGGTTTTAAAAAATTAAGTCAATGATTCCCCAAAATTTACCCAGAGAGTCTCAGGCTGAACCTGGAAACCCTGAGCTTTAATCACCAGCCTGTTCTGGCCCCTTGCCTTCCACAAAAATGTGTTGTGTGAAGGTTAATTTGGGATTAAAGCAGAGCTGGACTAAATGCAGACACAATGAGAGCTGAGCTAAGCTGTGCTCAGGCAGAATCCACCCCAAAGTGCTTTTTTTTTGCAGCAGGAACACGGCCTAATCCTCTTATCCTTGGAGTTGGAGGTCTTGGATGAGTGGGAATGGGAGGTTCCATTCAAGGAGAAGATTTGCTCTCTGAATAAGAGGGCTCAGGCTGAATATGCAAATAATGAACCATTCTCCTGATGGCTTCATGAAGGGAATGCTCACTGCAGCCTTTAAATGAGGCAAATTTCAGCCTCGTTTCCCCAGCCCTCGTGGGCCTGGACAGTCCTGAAGAGCTTCACCAGCAACCACAAGCACTTCTTCTAAAAACTCATTTCAGAGTGGTTGGATTTTGTCAACCACGACGTGATCGGCACCACCGTGGTGAGGCAGAAATGGTCAACCACAACCTGAGATCACATCAGGGGTGTTTGTTTAAAACTCTGAAAGGCTCTTCCACGCCACTGGGTTTCTTCTCAGAGCTGTCTGTCTCCTGGAATGAAATGCACTGAATCAGGAGACTGAATCACAGCGTCGTGGAGTCGTCATGGTTGGAAAAGATCTTTCAGGTCATCAGAATGATCTGAAATATTGCAGTGAAATTTGACATTGTTTATAACAGCTCAGGTCTCCCCGCACACTCACACAAAGGTCCCCTCCGGAGCCCTTGTACATTGATTTTCCGGTGTAAGCACCAAACCAAATGCAGCATTTGGGGTTTCTGACTCACTGTGTGCATGTCTGACACTCTCTGGCTGTCCAAAAACGATCCTCAGTGCTTTCATTAGAATCCTGGAATTGTTAAGGTTGGAAAAGCTCTTGGATCCGCGAGTCCAACCATTAACCCAGCACATTTTCATGAATGTGGTGCTCATTCTCAGAAAAAATAAATGGAATTTAACTTTTTTCAGCATTCCCTCCCCTGTGCAGTCCAACATTTCCAGACCTTCTGGGACTGAGTGCTTTCACACCCCTCTGGATAAATAAACCACAGAATCCCCTAAAATACTGCCCCATTAAATTTGCAGCAGCAACAAATGATGCTTTTAGACACAAAACATTTACTGTGTTGCTGGAGATTAACAGAGTTTATTAATCCTATAGACATTTGGGTTGACTAAACTCAATGTGGGCTGAGATACGGCTGCAGAGTGGAAATTTATGGCCAAAGAATTTTAATTGTAAGAAAGAAACTTAATTCAGTGTATTAAAAACTAAGCATGTAAAAAAATAACGTTTGGGGGAGAAAAATTTTTTAAAGCCCACCTATTTTTCTCTGTATTGTGGCTGTTTTGAGTGTAATAAGACTCTTTGAGGAACTTTCCACTTAAAATGCACTTTTAATGTTTCTCCCTCGCTGCCAGGCTTTGCAAGGTCTCCACCTGCTCTATTGGAAGTGGTAACAAACTCTTGAGATGTATTTTTGAAATCCTCAGACCTCTGACCAGATTTGCAGTGGTGACACAGAGGTACCAATAAAACCATTTGAGAGACATTTAATGGGACACTTTAAATGAAATCCCCGGAGCTGGTATTGGCAGCTGAGCGTGTTCTTGCCATTTTCCCATTTAACAAGAAGAAAAGGCCAAACAAGGAGCAATTAGTCAGAATAAAATCAGCTTTGATGACATTTTCCCTCCTGAACTCTGGTATAAAATGGTCACCTAAGAAAGAACTGAAAGGATGTGTGAGTAATTTGGTAGCAGAGCTGCATGTTCATGCACACAGTGCTGGGTAAAAAATGAGCAGGTAAAGCCATTGCAGAGTAATTGGTGCATGGGTTGCTCTCTGCTCATATTTTGCTTGATTTTGGTCAAAATTTTGATTAAACTCAGCTTTTCTTTGAAGTCTATGCAGGTTAAACTTGGTTTTCATCCTGTGGATCTCCATGACGTTGGTGTGCTTGGGTTACCCAGTCAGCCCTTCCATGGTAAGTCCCTTTCCCTATTTCCTCCCAGATCTGTTCCATTCCTCTTAAATTACTCCTTCATTTCAATTCATTTTGTTTGTTCGATTGCTTCTTTGCTACTCTGTTTTTATAGTTCCTTTTTTTTATAAAATGAAGAAGTTTCTTGTATTAAAGCTATTGGTTAAATGTTATTACCTCATTTTCCTGGAGCATAGCCTCATTTTTCCTGGAGTTATTATTAAAATATGCAAGCCTCTGAAATAATCATGTGAGCAGCCCAGTGCATATTTAATGTGGAGAGTGGGGAGCTGAAGTCCTGGATGGAAGAGAGAAAAACACAAACCCTCTCTCCATTTAATGGGAATTCCTTGCATATCTCAAATAGGTGCAATTACATATATATGTATTAATTGCACTTATTGCTAGCTAGTTTATCAGTTAATTAACTTATTTATAATCAACCTATTTATTTAGACCCAGCTGGATCTTGAGTAGCCACATTTCCTAGTGGATGGGTTCTCTTTATGGCAGTGATGTCATGGTGAAAAGG
Organism: Rhipidura dahli; assembly: GCA_013399225.1. NCBI lineage: Eukaryota > Metazoa > Chordata > Aves > Passeriformes > Rhipiduridae > Rhipidura > Rhipidura dahli. Next base: position 54,846 of record VXAC01000888.1, read on the forward strand.
AGATTAATTGCTTCAATAAATGTCAAAATAAAAGTATTTTATTCAGTAAATCTAGTGAAATAGCAGCTAAAAATTCAAAATAGGAATTTCTCTGTGCCTGGTTTTTGGATTTTTTGGGTTTTTCTCTGGTAAAAAAGTGTTTTTTCTTGTTAGGGAGAAAGTTCAGTCTGGGAAAGCCTTTGTCTGTGGCAGAAGGTGTTGGATGCAGAAAAAGTCATTAAACAAACAAAAAAATTGAAGTAATAACCAGCATTAAATAAGAGCAATAAAACACTGATTTTAAAAGAATCCTAATGATTTTAATGACAACTCTACCAGCAATTCCAGGTGTTATTCCTATGGCTTTGCATGGAATTTTAAGAGATGGCAGAATATTGCTTTGAGATGGAAAATCAGCTGGGAAATCATGATATGATGCAAGATGCACAGAGCAACCACAGACATGCCAGGAAATGTTTTTATTTTATAATTCATCAGTAATTAAAAGTGGTTTATTTTAAGAGCTGCCGAAATATGTCAAAGCTTTTATGTAGTTGGCTTCTTTATCCTACAAAGTGGAAGTAAAAGGGAATGTGTGCAAAAACCTGGATTTTTATCCAGACTTTTAAAAATACCCATTATTACTTTGTCGTTATTAAACTTCTAATTACTTCCATAACGAGTCATAACTACTGGAAAGCCTCCTCCAAAGTTCAGCTTTACGAGTATTTTTGTTTTCTCTTACCTGTAATTTAAGCCTCAGAAGTTCACACAAGCTGTTATTTCATTTTTCCCTGAAAAAAGCTCATTTTCCAGCAATAAACACTCGTGTTGTTCCAAGGAAACTGTGTCACAGCTAGTCAGCATCACAGAAAACAACTCATATCATACCCTTAACATAATTGTATCAGTATTTTAGACCAGAAGTGCATCAAAAATGATGAAAAAATCTGATTTTGAACACGATCAATCCTTAGAAAATAACAGCTCATCCTTGTCATTCAAAGCATAAATTGCTTTTGTGTTTCTGCTTTGTTTTGTATCCTGAGCAAGTCCTGGCAAATACAAATCTATAACTTTACCTTCTCTTATCTCTCTCTTTTTTTTTTTCTCCTTGTTTGTTTGTTTGTTTGTTTGCCTTTAACCTCCAGAGCAACAACCCTTTTTATTTGACCTGCCAGCTGTATGGGAAGTCGGATTCATGCCTGGTGCTGCTGAGCAGCTGCCTCTCCAAGGTGGGCAGGGAAGAGGAGCTGGCTCTCGGGAAGCCTCTCCCGGAGTCCCCTCTCCACAAAAGGTCCTTCCGCAACGGCGTTGGAGCGGGAATTAAAAAAACTTCCTTCCGAAGGGCAAAGTCCTGAGCAAGTGTCCCAAAGCCCGGCCCAGATTTTGACATCTGATGTTCCAGTCATTGCTTCGAGTCCGTTTGATGCTTTCTTTCTGAAAAAGCCACCTCCAACAAAGTCCCCGTGTCCCCAGCGCATCGCCAGATGTCGATCTCCAAGCGCCGCGAGTCGAACGGAACAGATGGGAGCGCTCGGGAAGGGCTTTGATCCCAAAGTTTCAGTAGCATAAAGTTCTGTCTCGAAATGAATGTTTTCATTTGCTTAATTCCCCTCCTTTGTCAAGGCACAGATTTCATCAAGTTGCTTTGTGATTAATACAAAGGTAATCCCGTGCTTTGAGGAGATGTGTGCACGCAGCCTGGCGGGAGGACGGAGGATATTACTCCCAAAATCCCTCCTCTCTGCCAGGCACGAGGCATTCCTGTGCTTTCCCATCCCAAATCACATTTGCTTGGAGACAGCTGGTAATTTTAATACGGATTTAAAGTACATTTCATTGCAGGTTTCCAAAGATATGAAGGGCCAGCGGTGAAAAACAGAATCAGGCCCCACTTGTAACTCCCATTGGCTTTTTAATATAGTTATTTAAAATGACTGTGGCAGGAAATAATCTCCGGAGATGTCTCATCTCATATCCAGAAGAACCCTGGGAAATCACTCTAAAGCAGGGTATCAGCACCACTCCCTGTGCCTCAATTAATTGACTTAGGTAGGCAACCCCCAGCTGATGAAACAAAAATCTGGGATTTTTGTTTAATTTCCTGTTAGAAAAAAAAAGAAAGGAAAAAGTCATTTAATATGAAATATGTAAATGTGGTGTGGAGGAGAGGTCACCTGCTGAGTTACACACGTGTGGGTTCTACCTGTGGCTGTGTCCCCTGAGCGTAACAAGCTGTGCCCTCGGCTTGGAAACGTGGCAGAGCATCCCTGTAATACCTTTTGCAGCCAAAGCTACAATATTAATTATAATAAATCACTATGTGGATGTTTTCTAATATTTCCCTGTTAATTATTGTAACTCAGGAGATCATTGTTAACCCCACAATGAGGTGGTTTGGTGCCATCACCTTTATGATGCTCCCCTTGAGCCCATGAGTAAAAATGGCCCCACCATGGAGTTGTGCTGGAGGGACAGCGGGTTTTTCTGGATGATTTCTGCCTGATCCAAGGAGATCAAACACATTCCTGCCTGTGTTTGTCTGGGCTGAAAAGTTTAACACATCCTGGGTTTTAAAGTCACTTAAACACTTGAGTTCCTTTGGGATAGTCTTGAGGTTGCTGAGTCGAGTGGAAGCCATGCAACCCAGGAATCATGGAACCCAGGTACCATGGAATTCTAGGAACCATGGAACCCAAGAACCATGGGATTCTAGGAACCATGGAATCCTAGGTACCATGGAACACAAGAACCATGGGATCCTAGGAACCATGGAATCCTAGGAACCATGGAACACAAGAACCATGGGATCCTAGGAACCATGGAACCCAGGAACCATGGCACCCAGGAACCATGGAATTCTAGGAACCATGAAATCAGGAACCATGGAATTCTAGGAACCATGGAATACTAGGAACCACGAAAAATGCCTAAGGAATTTGCTGGATATTTATTATCCTTGGGAGCAGCCCAAGATGGCACCGTGGTGACACGAAGGGTTCCACTGCAGCCAGGCACTGCCCCGCGTCGCTCCTGGCTGCTGGGATTTGAGCCATGGCAGATGTCCTGAAAATGCTCCATCCCAAACACTCTCCAGCTCTGTCCAGCACTGCCCAAGGAGTGCCCTGTAAAAGTGAAGGGCTGGCAATGACTCCTGGCTGGTGGCAGAAGCAAACACACGTCCCAAGTGTGTGGATTGTCCAGAGCTCTGGCTGCCCCTGGATCCCTGGCAGTGCCCAAGGCCAGGTTGGACGGGGCTTGGAGCAGCCTGGGACAGTGGGAGGTGTCCCTGCCCGTGGCAGTGTTGGCACTGGGCTTTAAGGTCCCTTCAGCCCAACCCAGTCTGTGATCCTGTGATCCCATGATTCCATGAATCCATTCTGCATCTGTGCATGGCTGTGGGGATGGAGGTGTTTTGTCCCAGTGCAGCTGCCTGCTGTGGCTCTCCTGCTCATATCCCCACCCAAACTGCCTTTCAGGAAAGCAAAATAAACCCAAACAAGTTCAGATTTACCTTTGTTTGGGTATTCAGGCCCATTTTTGTTAACAGTTTCCTACATCATCAAATACATTCCTGCCTTGGTAACCTGGGATGAGCAAGGTTGTCTTTAAGCCAACAGAGCTCTGCATGGAGCTTGGGAAATCAGGCTTTTCCCCTTCATTTATTGTGTAGGAATGAGAGTAACTCATTCAGTGTTTTGGCATTTCCCTCTGAGCAGGGCACGTTCCAGGGGGATGCAGAGCTGGTGTCCTGCTCCCACAGACCTTCATCCCCCTTTACTGAAAATAAGGAATGAAAGAAGAATTGGCTGCTGGAAAAATCCCATTGTTTATGATTTAGCCATTCCCTGACAGGCTGCTCCAGCTGGAGGGATCTTCATGGACAAAACAATGGGATGAGGAGGCCACCAAGAGCCAAAAGTTACCTAAATCACCTAAATCCACAGCAAGCCTGGAAAATGTAGATTGTCCAGCTGCCTTTCAGGAGTTCTGCCACTGCAGGGCTGATCTCACTGTTGCCACCCACGGAAAACTCACCCTGCACTGCTGAACTCATCTCTGAACTCTAAAGGTGGCTTTCTTTTGGAGAGAACAGAGAGTGACCTCAGTGATCTCTATCAGGAAGTAAGGATCTGAGGGTGCCATTGCTGGGCACATTAATTTTTATGCTGACAGGAACTGGAAATGCGGCAGAAAATGTCTTCTTTCAGTAAAAAAAGGAGAATAGGAACAACTGTAGGGATGCCAGCCTGCAGCGTAATTAATGTGCTGCCATTAATTTCACTCATTTCTGGAGAACAGGGATTCAGGATGCTGTGAAAAAAAATTTTATTAATTTCTTTTCTACGTTTCTTGGCTAAACTAAGAGAAAGAGAAAAGTTAAAAGAGTTCAGAGGGTTGGAAGAGTGGTGCTTTGTCTGGGGATTGAGGAGCAGGTCGGGAAGTTGGGAATGCTCTGGCCAGTCTTGGCCTGTGTGAGTAATTCAGTCTGGGACTTTAAACAAAAGATTTCTACTCAATTTCTCCATCCAAAAAATAAGAAGCTGCCTTCACTGAGCCATCTGGAGTAAGCAGTGTCATGGCTGATGGACTTGGGAAGAGTTTTGGGGCAGAAAAGGGTGGTTTCCATAGCTGGAGAGGCTGAGGGAGAGGACATGCAGAATCCCTGAATCCATAAGGATTTTGTTTCCTTACTTTGCTCCAACTTGTATCTACTTCTGGAGGCTTCAGACATAAATATCCAGTGATGATTCCCTGGTTTTGGGCTGTGAGAACCATCCCTGAGCTCAGCAATCACTGTTTGGAGCAGCTAAACTCGATTTAGCCAGTTTTGATTCTAGTTCAAACTAGAAACCAGATTTCACTAGATTTACTGGATAAATGACTTTAATTTTGACATTTATTGAAGCAATTAAACTCCTTTTCACCATGACATCATTGCCATAAAGAGAACCATAAAGGAAATGTGGCTACTCAGATCCAGCTGTCTCTAAACAAATAAATTGATTATGAATAAGTTCATTAATTTATAAACAAGCCTGTCCCGAGCCCTGGGATTGAGCTGATGCTACCCTGAGGTTGTGGGGGCTGTGCCTCCATCCCATCCCATCCCATNTTTAGGAACAAATCCCCTAAAACACCGATGAGAGAAATCTGCCCAAAGACAGGAAGAGGAATTAACATTTTTCTTCCTCTTCACAGGTTATTGGCAAGGAAGGCAATTAAATAGCCTGATCTAATAGCATCTAATTAACTTGCAAGCCTGAAAATTCCTCGTTGTAATGACATCCCAATACCCAGGTTTCTGATTGCCCAGCACATATTAAAGTAGGGATATCACATTTAGGTTTCCTAATTTGCCATTATTTGCCTGTTTATGGTAATTTATTCCCTGAAAATACTGAGGAAGAAAGGGAGAAATCTCTTGCTGCTTTTAACTCTGGATATAATTTTGACCTTAAGAAAGAACAAGACAGATATGAGAGAGTATATTAGATGTTATTATTACTGTAATAAAACAGAGATAAAAATCATAGTGCAGAAAGGTTCTAAGACAACTATTAACCATTTGTCATATAAAGAAAATCAAAATTTAAGTTATCAGAGAGTCTGGCACTTTAAAGATTCCTCATGAAAAATGACTTCTAACCATGGAGCATTTATGCAGAATGTCATTGATGAGCTGTCTGCTTAAACGTTGAAAGAGTTTGGGGAGAGATTGAGAAAATGTCAAAGATACGCCTTTTATCAGTGTGACAGAATGTTTCACGATATTTAAATTTCTTCTTGAGAGGGAAGCAGCATGGCAGGACTTTTTTCTTGAAGGAAACAAGCTGAGCTCACTGCTCTACCCCAATGGGCCACGGCTGGTGAGAACAACCAAGGTGAGGATGGACCTTGGTGACTGAAAAAATGGCACAACTGAACATCAAACATCACTCTGGGGTTGGGGTACAGAGCAATTTTGGGGGTTAGGGCAATTTTTCTGTCTTTGTGGTGAAAGAAGGAATTTTTCTTCTAGTTCGCTCACAGATTTGAAGTCACTGGGTTGATATTCCAAAAATGAAGCCGATCTTAAAAGCTCGATCGGCTGAGACCCATCTTTTTGACTTCTTCAGTGTGAACCTTCCAGGAGACATGGAAGGGCTTGATGTGACAAGGAAAGAGCTGTGGAGAGCTGCTCTCCAGCCATCATCCCCAGACTTCACCCCCAGCTTCCTGAAGACAACAGGGAGAGATGGAATCTTCCACAACCTCAGCCTTTTGGTGCACTCAGGGTCAGAATATTTTGTGCTCCCTCCTTGTGGTTGGTCAAACGAAGCTGGTGAGTCTCTATGGCAACCCTGGAGCACCTCACAGAGCTCTGAGCACTCTGAGATCCCTCTGCCCACAGCACTTCCTCCTGGATTTCTGTGCTTTGTGCCTAAGGGCTCTCCTAACCCCCCGTATCTTAACTGGGCTTTCCAAATTCCGGAGCAGGGAGCTCCATGAGGAGCCCAGGCTGCTGTGGCTGGCTCTGTGTCTTCATTAGCATCTTAATTAGCAGCCTGACACTTGGCTGAAGCCAAGGCCTGTGAGGATGCTCTGGAAATTTATTGTTAAACTCAGTGGCATCAGCATAATTCCAGAGTAATTTCTGCCGCCTCCCCCCCAGCTCTGCTCTGCTTTTTTTACAACTAAAAATTACACCATCAGGAGATGATGGTTATCATCTTGCAGAGGGGGTTTTTTTACTCTATTTTCAGGTAGAAATCGTCAATTAATTGGAAAGAACAAATGGCTCTCAACTCAGAGGAAGAGAAAAGAATATGTATGAGTAAAAATAGGAAAAAAATAGTCCCATTTAATGGAATTTGAGCTTTTTCACTGATTTATTGATAATCCTCTACAGTGCTGTTTTAGGATATTTTTATAGTAAATCAAGACCCAGGGTCATTATATATTTTCATATATTTCATATATTTTGGTAGGAGCCATCTCTGTTGACAGGAGCCATCTCCTTTCAGCCCATAAATTTTGCTGTCATCATTTTTGATTAATGATTAATGGTTTTCTTGAAGCCACTGAATGGCAGTCGTGGTGGCCTTCCCCACCCCCTGGAAATGTGTCAGAGATACCAGATCTTCTCAGTTTGAAGTTTTAAAGGGTTCTGCTGCACTTGTAGGTATTTTGGATTTAAGAATCTCTCCCCTTGGACTGGGGCAACTTTCGGTTCCCCTGTTATGATAAGGAAGGTGTTTGACCCTGCTGGTCTTTCTGCTTTTTAGTTTTAGCCAGGTCTGCAAATTATTCCTCCTTTCTGGCACTGTGGGTCTTGTCAGCTTCCTGGAGGATGGCAGCAAGCACAGCCACAGGGATATTTTCTGCCTCTCTGTGGCAAAGTGCATCCTGTGAAATGCCACTCATTTCTCAGTTATAAATTCACTTTTCCATGCAAAATATGGCAAAAATTAGCGTTGCATGAGACACCGTGGCACGTCAGGATTGATGGGAAGTCATTCCCTTAATTAGGCAGCAATTGGGGCTGGTTGGTGTGTCCATAATGTGAGGAGCTGTGGGCAAAGCAAAGTAAAAAGCTGTTGGACTGCTCATTATTGACTCAGTGTCATGTTTGGGATCAGGAATCCCGCTGGGAGTGGGCCAGTGCTGAGTGCTGGGTTCACGTTGCTCTGGGATTGTCTGGCATCAAGATCTGCAGGTCTATTACAAATCCTTTATTTCAATATCTTTCAATATTTAAAAAAGAAGAAAGAAAAAACAAACCAAAAAACATTACTTAATACAATGTTTGTAGTCTCATACAGAATCATGGAATGGTTTGGGTTGGCACAAACCTTCAGGATAATCCAATCCCACCTTTTTCCATGGGCAGGGACACCGCCTACTGCCCCATCCAACTTGGCCTTGGACACTGCCAGGGATCCAGGGGCAGCCCCAGCTGCTCTGGGAAATCAGGGCCTCCCCACTCTCATGTTAATTTAATAATGAGGTTCCTTCCTTAGAGCTACTTGAGGCAAAGTAGGAAAGTTGACTGGAGGATATTATGGAGGGATTCAAGGCCCAATCCTGATTGCTGTGCATAATTATGTTAACTGATCCCGTGGATTCATTTACACTCCCTGAAAGGAAAGAAGATAATTGCCCCATGTGGGTGGAACTGGGCTATGAAAAGATAATTCTGAACCCCAAAAAACTGGTCTTTTCCCACTTGCAGAGGTGGGGTGGTTTTGCATTTCCTTTACCTTTCTGCAAATATTAATGATAACACCACTGGAATTCTCCTGGAATATCCCGAGCAGGAAGGGACCCACAAGGATCATGGATGTCCAGCTCCTGGAAGAAGCATCCTCATGGATGCTCCTGCCTGCCAGGAGCTGGCCAAGCCCCTGCCAGAGCACAAACTCCCCATGGAATCCATGCAGCTCTGGGAAGCCACTACAGCACTTTGAACAGCCCAAATGGTTTCTCTGTTTCTGTATCAAGCTGACATTTTCCTAAATTTCTACCACCCAAATTTCCTAGATTTTCTGCTTTCAGTGCCCAGATGTTTGTGCTGCACTTTTTGAACTCCTCACAGGGAGTTTTTCCAGAGTCAGGCAGAAGCCGTGTGAGGATGAGCTCTCCAGGATCCATTTGCTCCTTTGCATGTCGAGCATGGTGCCAATTTGCATATTTTGGTACTTGAACTTTACAAATCTCTCCTTATGATCAACAAATAAGGTGTCATTTACGTGCTTGTGTTCAGGAAATGAGTTGCATTTATCTTCCCTGTGTTCTCAGGATGAGTTCAGGTGTTTTGGCACAGCGCACTCGCCTCGCCTGCCTCGTGCTGTTCACCTGTCAAAGGCTGTACCTCTGAGCCTGTAACTGCTTAATTAATGATTTTATAGATGCTGTAGCCTTAAAAACTGGATTGTTTGGTCACTGGCCTAAGCTGGATGGTTTTTAAAGGCATATTCAATAATTTAGCTTTTTATTTATGTAAAATACCTCGTATTTTAGATGAATTTAGTCATACTGCATTAGAAAAAAACCAATATAATTTGTAAGGGTCTGATGGCTGAAGACAGTTTCATTTGACAAATTAATTGCACAGCGTTTAGCAGAGTTAGTGAGGGAATATATCCTGTGGTTGTTCATTAGTGATTATTAATAAATGAGGGTGGGCAGGCCCTGGCACAGGGTGCCCAGAGCAGCTGGGGCTGCCCCTGGATCCCTGGCAGTGCCCAAGGCCAGGCTGGACATTGGGGCTGGGAGCAGCCTGGGACAGTGGGAGGTGTCCCTGCCCATGGCAGGGCTGGCACTGGAGGGGTTTAAGGTCCTTCTTTTTTTTTTTTGTCTGGGATTCCAATATTCCAGGATAACTCCTGGCTTTGTGTGTCTGCAGCTCCGCAGCATCCAAACATTAACAGTTCAAAAAGAACCACTTCCCTCTCCATCACTCAAGCTGGATACAAACGATGTCTCAATAGTTTTGTGTTATGTTTTTAGGTGGCTGCAGCCCAGTTGTGTATTTTCCTCAGTTCCATGTTAAATAAACAGAAAAAGGCCTGGTCAGCAGGAGCAGCAAGGTTGGTGCTTGCTCCTGAGTGAACAAAGCTGGGAAGGGAAAGCAAACTCTGGCTCTCCCGGGGATCCCGCTGGGAGTCAGAGCCAGCTCTCACTTCTGAGAGTCCCTTTGGAAAGTCCTGACCTTCAGGAAATGGTTTGCTCTCCCTGTAAATAAAAAATGGATTTCACCAGCCAGTGATGGAGAGGGAAGTGATTCTTCTTGAACTGTTAATGTTTGGAAGCCGTGGAGCTGCAGACACACAAAGCCAGGAGTTATCCAGGCAGGAATGCTGCACTCCTGACATGGAGCCCTGCAAAAATTCAATTTAAAAAATGAGGCCACTTCTCCTTTTCCTACAGGAAACTCCCCCACATTCCCTGTGCCACCTCAGGCAGGATTCTGACTGATTCTGCCTCTGCACTTGGCTCTGACACCCAAAGGTTGGAACTTTTCCTTTTCCTTCCCCTGTTCTGTCGATGGGATTTTCTGCTCCCACTTGGAATTTGTGTGGCATCCAGACACTGCAAATTAATTTGGTGTCTCAGCATTGCTGCAGGGTAAATCATAACTAATTATGGGAACGATGAATAACCACGGGATGGCACGAGGGGGATTTCCAGAGGAGCAAGGAGGAGTTAACACTGGCTCTCCAATTCTCATCTTTTGGGGGTGTGTTTTGCCCTCCAACTTCCACGAGAAAAAGTTCCCAGGGAGATAAAAGTCGGTGACTTCTGTACAACATTTTGCTTTTTTTTTGGCCATCACAAGCTTAACTTCTTAAATGAGGTGTGGCTGGGGAAGTGGTAATATTTTCCCAGCGAGCCTGAAGTGGCTGCAGGTTAGCATTCCGTAATGATTTTTGTCAGCAAGATGAATGCCACCCTAAAAAAAAGTTGGAAGCTCACAGCACCTCGGCTTTGATGTATGAACGTTGCCACTGTGGATGCTGGAATGGCATTCTGGATGCTCTGTGGGTTTATGGCTCTGAGACATTCCTCAGGCTGATGCAGAAACGCTTTTCCTACACATTTTAAAGCAACTTTTGGTCTCTGACTTTTTTTTCTTTCCTTTTTTTTTTTTTTTTTTTTTTGGTTCTCCTGTGATTCCAAAACGCTCCTGGAAGTGAATTGAAGAGATTGGAGGATGATTTTGGAGATATTCAGCACGCAAAAATGAGTAGTCACCTTTTATCCACCTCTGGTTTAATACCCTGCAATGTCACGGAAGGGCTGCGTTGCATTAATTCCCACAAATTCCAGCTGGGAAACCATGGAGCCCTCCCAGAGAACTGTTAGTGGGAAATAGTTAATGTGTGTGAGGTTTTATAAATTGCTCACCCTCCCAGCTCTGCAGATACCACGAAAATATCGTTTTTTGGGAGGAGATTTCCCAGAATTGCGGTAGTTTTTAAGTGAAAATAGCGGCTTTTGTTTGGAGCGTGTTCGTGCCCTCAGCCCCAGCCTGCCCAAGCACTCGGCAACCAGAGCTGGTTAAAATCCGCTGGAAAAAAAGCAGGAAAATGGGACACTGCCCTCTAACGTCAACAAATCCAAGCAAAAGGGACTGGAAAGCAGCACCGGGAGATGAAGCAGGATAAAGGATTCCCTCTGGATGAACAGAGCTCCGAGCAGAAAAGTGGAGGAGCGTTTGGAATTTGGGCATTTCAACAGCACCAAATGCAGCTGAGCTTCCAGGAAAAGCCAAATCCGAGCCTCAAATTCCTTTTTTTTTTTTTTTTTCCTCAAATCCTGCCCCAGGTGAGGCTTCATCTGTTTCTTTCCTGCCTTTCAATGGGATGAACATTTAGTAGGATTAGATCAGATGATCCACTGTGACCCTTTCTGACCTCACCCACCCCATGATCCTGTTTTCCATGGAAAGGTGGACTCCAGACACAGAATATTTCATGCCAGTTGCTAAAACAGATTAAATAGAATAAACATGCCTTGGATCTGTTACTGCTTCCTATTGCACCAAATGTGCTTTAAAAATATCAAAGATACCAAAAAAAAAATAAAAAGGGGAAAAGTCACTATTTGCATTATTGTCAAAGATCAGAGAACACAGGGATGGTCCCAGTGTGAGGTCCCACTCTGTGATTTCGACACCACCAGATTTTTGGGATTTGTTTTCCCAGCAGCAGATTTCTGTGCATTTCACATTTATTTGTGGCCATTTATTCACACGCTGGGACCAGAGCTCCTTTTCCATGGAGAAGGGCTTGGGGAATAAACATGAAAGGTGTTCCCAAAACACTCCAGACTGCAATGCTTAATTTTGTGATCACTCAGGCAGCTCACAGGAATATTCACAGGGGAAGGACACCAAGGTGGATGCAAATCCAAATGTGATTGAAGCATCAATCACTGATTCATGGAGAAATATTTACAGTGGGTTTTTTTTTTTAAACTTGGCGAAGGGATAATGAACTGTGTGTCCTTGGGGGGTTTAGGGGCAAATTTTATTCCAAACATTTGCAATTAATGCAGAAATGGTATGCTCCTCAAGTATTGAAAAGGGCCAGGAATGAAACAAAACCCCAGAGGGGCTGAAATCAGGCTGGCCAGGACTTTTCTCTAGACTGTTCTCCATTGAAAAATGCCAGATCATAAAGGATGAAGTGATCTGTGGAAATCAATCAATCCTGACAGAGCCACAGCGAGGAACGTTCCCTGCCAGCTGTCAGGCTCCTGCTCCACTCTCCTTCAGGAACAGTTCCAGGACATTCACCCACCTGGACACCTGGACACACATCCCATGTTCCGTGTCCTTCCCAGCCCTGGGAGCCACCAGGAGCTCCAGAGTCACTGAAATCCAGTGTCACTGTGACCTTTCTGCTGAGCTGTGTGACACATTTCCTGCTCTGGAGTGACACGTGCAGGTGTGTTTGGTTTCTCCCATTTATTGTACATTTTTAACCTCAGAATCACCTGCGCTGATTTCTGGTCTCCTGGACAAGAAAGGAGAAGCAAATCCAAGCTGAAAACTGCAGCAAAACCTGGGAAAAAGCTCTCCCAGTCCCCCAAAGCACTGACTCCAAAAGACCAGCAGGTTTATTGATGGTAGCCAGTGTTTATTCCTGGTTTTCCAGATAATCCAAAGCGAGCCGAGCGCTCCTGGTGCTGAAAGGAGTGAGAAGTGCCAGCTTTGGAGAGCTGCCACCTCGCCTGGCCCTTCCCAAACTGCACTGCAGGCACTCCCAGGGGCTCGGGAGGCTTTCCCAAACCTCATTACATCCCCCAGGGAGGCATTATCCCTGCAGCTCCTGCACCTGCGCTCCTTTGGGTGGGATGGGGGAGCAGGAGCAGTCGGGATTCACACTTACCGGCCCTGCTGCAGCTGCTGGGGCTTTTCCTGCAATTAAAAAATCAGAGTTCCATCCTTTTTCTCACCTTAGCTGAGGCACAGTGTGTCCCCAGCCCTCCAGGAGGTGTTCCCACACTCCTTGGCAGCAGCCTTGGGTACATCTGTGGAGGTTGAAGGTGCCCAGGAGCAGATGGAGCTGCTGCAGATGGCCCGGCTGGCACATATGGGGAGGAGGACTCGGCTCCTCGTGGTGGCAGTGGGGTGCTCTTCCCAGCCACAGGGGTCAGAATGGCCTTCTCTTATAACCCTCAGGATCCTTGTCACTGCGATTCCAGGCTGGAAAGCTGTAAATATTCCATGGAATGGCTTTCACTGATCACTCAGAATCCTTGTATCTGCAATTCCAGGCTGGAAAACTGTAAATATCCCATGGCAAAGCTCATTGCTGGCACCTTGGGAGGGATGGGTTTAGGAGAGGTATTTCCAGGCTGCATCCTGCAGGTTGTTCCTGTTAAATGCTGATTAATTGATATCTCTTGTTCATAAACACCACGAGGAGAGATGGAGCTCTGCTCCACACAGCTCTGGCCTGGTTAAAGACTCAGGAGAGGGATGGGACCGAGCCATTGCTGGATGTGCGGGGAGAGCTAGGGAATTTTGCTGTGCTCTCCTTTCCCAGAAGCAATTTCCAATCTCTCTCTCCAAACACAAAGCCCACCAGTGGGCAGAAACCAAGATTAAACCTGTCATGTTTTTATTTCGGTCCAACACCTCTGTTTGAAATCTAAACTCACTTGCCAAGGAAACAAGGAGCCTTCTAACACCAGAATTCCAGCAGCAGAAACAACAGTCAGGCTCCAAAGGGCAGTAAAATATTCCATAAGCTGTGCAAGACAGAGGATTCTGCAGAAGTGACTGAGGAGTTTTTATATCCTGCATGGATTCCCTTCAAATTTTAACGAAGGAAACCAAGTAATGAGGAAGATTCTCCCACTTAAATAGCCAGAAAGAGCGGATTCTCTGGAAAAGGAGCGGGATGCCTTTTCCCTTTTCCTCATGAAAACACTGCCACCAGCTGGATAACGAATGGGTCTGACCAGGGCTTTGCACAGAAAAAATTACACTGGAGGGTTTTAACCCACAGCTAAACAGGGGGTGGTGTTTGAGGTCACTGTGTTTTCAGGACAGAAAGTCTGTCATTATCTGTATGCTCCATTTCTTTTCAAACAGAGGCACACGATAATAAAGCAATTAATGCTTTTTGCCTTAGACACCTCGTTAAACAAAGGTGTCACTACATGAGGTGCTCCAATCACCTTCCACCTCCATGGGCTGCTGTGACCATCTCAGCTTCCACGGCAGCTCAGACACCTCCAGCTTTGTAGCTGATTATTTTTCAATTAACACCGAAATTAACTGAATCGAGGCATTTGAAACACATTAAATTGAATTTGCCTTTTCAGATTCACGACTTGTTACTGATGTCCAGTGTTTGGCTGAGTCCCTGCTCACCAGAGCTGGAACAAACCCCGGCAGCTCTGGGCTGTGAGGGCAGCACAGGGTGTGTAGATGCTGACAGAGCTTTAGCAGGGAATTTCTCCAGCTCTCTGGTATTCTGTGAGAGCTCTGTCTTTCCCATGCATGTTTAACTAAAACAAAGTTACCAGTTTTTATCAATATCCACACCTGCACTTGTTTTTCCCAGATTGCTGTGGCTTCAAATAGAAAAACACTTGGGAATGGATGTGTTCGAGTTGGGCCAACCCCCTCGAGGGGTGGATGGCCAGAGAACCAATTACTTTCTGCCATTTAACTCACTTTTGTGATCTAACATATAAAAACCTTGGGGGAAAAGCCATTAAAGGCTTTGCCACCTTTTCTGCTGACTTGGACTCCATGTGGTTTTTCTACCCATCTGCATTACAGCAGCGACAGGGGTGCACTTGTGAGACTTGGTGCCAAGATTTGGGATGGTTCCATTTGGGATGGTTCCATCAACCCCTCACTCCTGGTTTTGTTAAAACATCAGCAGTGGCAGCACTGACATTTCAACAGCCGTGGTGGGTTTGGAGACCATTCCTGTGCTCGGAATGATCATTTCAGGTTTCCTGCAGCAGCGAGAAAAACGCAGCTCAGCTTTTTAACGCTGATGGAACAATCACTGGGAAGAGAAACCTTGTAAATGGAGGGTGAGGCTCAGAGGCACAATTCCATGCTCAGGGGGGATTCTCAGTTGATCCTGTGCTGGAAAGACAGGATTTATTGCAGTCTGGGGCTCTGTGAGTACAGCAGATGTGTTTCATGTTGGAGTGAATCATTTCCCTTACAGGTGATGATATCCTCTGGCCCCACACTCAGGTAGAGACTTTTGGTGCTGGTTATATTTATTTGGGGTTTTTTTATCCCTCAGCAAGCTGAAGCCATGAAGAATTTTAGGACCCCTTCACCAAGCTTTGGCCCGAGGAGAAAATTTGCCCACCAAACCTGTGCCTGTGATATCAAAGAATCCCTGAGGCTGGAAAAGCCCTCCAGGATCATGAAGTCCAAGCTGTGCCCGATGCCCACCTTGTCCCCAGCCCAGAGCCCTGAGTGCCACATCCAGGACACCTTCCTTTGGGCACCTTCAGGGATTGGTATTCTCTGGACATGCTCCAGAGCTCTGTGGCTTTTTACAGCCTCTCTCCTGCACCATGAGCCAAGAATTCTCCCTGGCTTTTGCCATCAGGCTCAGCTCAGTGCAAACCTAAACCATGTTTTCCCCCTTACCTTATTTTT
This sequence comes from Rhipidura dahli, assembly GCA_013399225.1. NCBI lineage: Eukaryota > Metazoa > Chordata > Aves > Passeriformes > Rhipiduridae > Rhipidura > Rhipidura dahli. The sequence goes on from VXAC01000888.1 coordinate 70,462, forward strand.
AATAGGTTTAAAAGAATTAATGTTTTGGGGTTTTTTTTTTAAATAATGATAACATTTTAAGTGACTCCAAGTTTTCTATGAGCAGGTTTCAACCCAGCAGCCCACAAGTCCTGCTTGAAGATCTGCATGGGGTGGGGTTTTCTTCCCAAAACCACCTTCCGTGATGTGAGAGCAAATTGATTGTTCTGTCTTCCCTTGCAAACAAACATTTCTCTAATGATCCAATATCTCATTAGGCAGCACCAAAATACTGCTTTTGCTCAGGGAGGATCTGGTTTGTCATGAGCTGACAGCAGATGTTGGACCTTCAAACATTCCAGAATTGAACCTGTTCTCTCTGTGCACCTTCCACACCTTAAGAGTGTCCTATTTTCCACATCCATAGGAATGCCTGAGTGGAATATTCACTGCTCAGCACTAACAACAAACACATTCAAACCCATCGGTTTAATTGGCTGCAAAGTTTTCCTCTGGGAGGGAATTCAGGACATAAAACATTTTACAGCCCTGGTGCAGATTATGTCGAGTTCTCTCCCAGCAGTCCCATTCATTTCCATGGATTGCTTGCAAAACAGGGAAGAGCCAGTGGAGAGAAAAGGGAATGCAGCCCCACGCCTGGCCAGGGATGCTGCTGACAGCACCATGAGAGAGGTAAAACACCCTAAAGTCACCCATGGAAACTCAGCCAGGAGGAGAAATTTCTCTCCTCACTGTACAGTAATGCTGCCTTGGAGAGGAGGATCAGGGGAGGATTAAGCTGCAGTGAAGCCAGGGCACTCTGTTCCCCAGGGACAGGCTTCTCCCGGGATTTAGTGGAATTTGGAAGGCACCCACTGGCTCCACATGGCCGCTGCTTTAGCCCATCCTCCCGTGACCTGGGAGCTCCAGGAGCACTGCTTTGGGGGATGACACTGGGAATTCCTGATCTGGGAGGGCACTTGGGATGGCCCCCAGCACGGGTGGGATCTCTGGGGCTGCAGTGGGCAGCTGGCAGGTGCGGATGCAGACACTGGGGGAGGAGAAATAGGGGTATCACTGGAAATCTCTTTTTTTTACTGATTTCACCTCGGTTTTGGGGGTTTTTTTCAGTTTTTTGTTTGGGGTTTTTTTTTTTTTTTTCCCATTTTTGGGTTTTTTTT
>VXAC01000888.1:71700-83044 GCA_013399225.1 Rhipidura dahli
AGGGGGGGGGGGGGGGGGGGGGGTGGGTCGGGCTCTGCTGCCAGGGAACAGGGACAGGAGGAGAGGGAACGGCCTCAGGCTGGGCCAGGGGAGGCTCAGAAGGGGAATTTTCTCATGGAAAGGGTTGTCAAGGATTGGAAGGGGCTGCCCAGGGAGGCTTGGAGTCCCCCTCCCTGGAGGGAAGGACTGGATGTGGCACTCAGTGTTCTGGGCTGGGGATCAGGCACAGGATGGACTCAATGGCCTTGGAGGGCTTTTCCACCCTGAAGGATTCTGGGATTTTGGGGTCTGATACATAAATCAGTATATACTGCCAGCAGCAAACAAAGATACACTTCTGAAATTTAAGTTATTCCATAATTAAATAAAAAACTCATTCCAGAGAAGTATTTAAACAGCTGCCTCTTTCCAGCATCCATAGATATTCTAGATTCTGACAATACTACTCATTTAGTGGGTTTCTTATCAGCAAAAAGTCATTGAATATTTGAAGCCAGTTCATCAATGAAGTCAGGATATGAAACAGTCAAATTAAAACTGAAAATGTGCATGTGTACACGGGGCAGATAAGTGCACCGTGCTGGTTTGAATTACCTGGGAACTCGGGAAGTGTCTCAGGGTAATTGCACTTTAAAATTGATGTTTGGGTCTCTGACAGGCTGGGAATATCCATCTTCCAAACTACAGATTCCCAGCACAGCAGAGAACTCTGTGTTCCACGAGAGTTCATTATGAGCCACACAGAAATCCCAATTACACTTCTAATTGCCAGCAAGTCTGGCAGAAGGAACAGAGCATTTTAGGGGTGGATTCCAATCGCTGAGCAAACACAGAAAAGCGATGGGAAGGGACAGATTTTGTGTCACAGCAAAGCTGCTGTGTCCCAGGAGGATGTGGTGGCTGGAGGAGGCTCCTGTGGGGTGGGAATGGTGCTTGATCCCAGCAGGTTTTGGATCAGATCCCGGGACAGCAACCAAAGTTCTGCAATGTTGACTGTTCCAGAGTTGTGTTTCTCTACAGATCTCATTAACTGTCCCCTCATTAACTACAGGGTAATTGGGCACTTCTCATTTCACAGAGAGAAGGTGTTGACCTTCACTCAAATTCAGACACTTCAGGGCAAGATTTAGAAAGCTCCTCTTGGAAAAATGAAAATTGTGGCATGTGAGGCATGACAAACATCTTTATTTTCTCCCTGTGTGTTTGACTTCTGATTCAGCTCATGAACACCTGCAGGAAAAGCTGTTTTCCCAATGTTCTTGGCAGATTTCTGGTTGGGATTATTGCAGATTGCTATGTTCTCCTTGCTGATAAGATGTAAATAAACCCATGGGCTCCTATCCCACTCTGATAAAGGAATTAATAGAATGAAAGACAAAACAGTCTCTCTTAAAAGATGTTTGCACACATTACAGAGCTGTGAAGCTTTCTGAAGGTTGCTCATCCAAAGATGGCAAAAAAAGTGATGTTCACTGATGTTTTGTGCTGTAATTTAGCAGACTAGCAGTTAAATAACAGGTTATTAATTGACTTCTTTTCCCCAGTCTCCCTTAGGGATACCTGGTCAATTCTGAAGGCAGAACAAGAAACTATCTCCTCATTTAGGAAACATCACCAGGCAGCAGAAATGGTGGTGATTTTTAGCTCTGCAAACAGAGCTGTTACTCCTACAGGAGACTCCTGACAAGTCCAGAACAAATATTCTGACAGCGAATCGACTCCTGACCTGCGTGAACCAAACACTTTGAAAAATGCCGTGTGTTGACTCAGGCAAAGGTTTTCTACATTGTTGATAAACTCAAGCTCTTTCAGCCTTCAAAAGAGAGATTTCTGTGCTCCTCGGAGTATCCTTCGTGTTCTCATTGCAGCAGTTTGTGAATAGAGCAGCAATGAGTTAATTCTTAAACGTTTAAAAGCCTTTTGTATGCTACAGTGGGCTTGGGAGCAGCACCTTCAGATTGTACCTCGGGAATGAAAATGTTTTCCGTTCAGGAATTCCTCCTATCTCCCAGGCTGACAATGCCCACTGTTTTCCATCGTGTTTCCCATGGGAACATGAGCCTTCAGAAGAGGGCAAGAACTACCCTGAGAAGGGGAAATAACAAGGAGAATGGAAACTCCAGGCTTGTGAAACCATTTGCTTCCCAATGACTAAACAGAGAGTGTGGATTTCCACTTTTGTCTTTGGCCAGGCCTCAGTTGGGAAGGGCCGAGGCCTCCTGTGTGTCATCACCATGCTGGGCTTCAAAAGAGCTTTCTTCTCCTTCTCCTTCCCCCAGGTGGCTCCTGCCTGGCACACAACAGCCCCAACCCAACAAACACGGGGGGGTTGATGCTGTGACTCAGAAAAATCAACTCCTCCCGAACAAAAGCTGAAAGAGACTCCAGAGATGGTTCAGGCTCAGCTCTTGTGTTGCCTCCAAGCAAAAACATTCTTGTAAGCAGCGAGTCAGACAAGAACCCTGCTGTGACAACAGGCAGCAGCACTGCTGCAGATGCTGGCAATGAGGAAGTCTAGACAGCTCCTGCAAGAGCAATCAGGAATTCTTAAGATGTCTCCTGTTGCCATTGAGTTGGTCTCATTTTGCCTCACTGCTGATGGACCAAGCTGGCTGGCGGTTTACCTACCTCAAAGAGCCTCCCTTAGTCATCCTTTTCTTCTATTAAACTGAATCAAAACTTTAAACTTCTTTTTAAAAAGTCATGGGGTTTTTTTTGGGAAGTCTAGGTCTCGCTGCTGTCCTCCAACTTCTACATTTCATCTCCAACCTTTCTGAAATTATCTCTTAAATTAAACAGCTCTTTTGCAGCAGTCACAATAACGACTCACATTCAATATCCTCCCTCTTCCAGCAATTCCTGAAAATAACTGCACAGAATGCAACTCCTACCTGAATTTTGCCTTTCTGGATGTGTCTCAAATAATCATTTCCCTGTGGTAGTCTCCAGTTCTGGTTGGTTGGGTTCTTTTCTATTTTGTGACATCGTAGTTTTTACATAAATGGAAATACTGAAGAGAATCAGGCCCAGAAGAGATTCCTGTGCATGCACACTGAGCTATCCCCAGGTGTATTAATGAATTACTTCCTCAGGGTAGAAACCACCACTTTTGCCCAGCAAGTATCCAAATAATCTGGTCCCACAATAAGATCTTACGACAAAATCCAGCAAGTGGCACAGGAGAGAAAAAATTCCATTTCCAAATCTCTGTGCTGCTCCAAAACATGACATGAACTCTGCCATAAGCTTTGTTTTTTTCCTCTTTTGTCTGAATTTTAAAGTTCTGCCCATAAAGCAGCCGGAATTGCTGCTGGATGTTGAGGCAGGTGACATTTGGGTATCCAATGGATGGCTCTGGAAATGCTCTAATTACGTGTCGTGAGTTGTCTCTAAGTGCTGCACGAGAAGCTGTCTGCATCATTAGGCACCTTGTTGTTTACTAAATGTCTTTTATGATCCTACAGGGGCCCCAGTGAAGGTTGTGGCGGGGATTTCTATTTTTGGGCATTTCTAAATCAGCCTTTCGTTTTCACTCCGGGCCAAAATGTGGCGGATTCATTCTCAGCTGAGACTAAACTTAATTACTGAGTTTAACAGCAAATTTTGGTGAGGCTGGGTTAGACAGCTCCAGGGCAGCTCTTTTAGCATTGAAACGGCAACATTTTCCAATATATTCTCTTTTGGTAGAGGGTAAGAATTTGAAAGGAAAGATTTTAAAGCCTGAGGTGGATGTTGGTCTGGATGAGGGAATCATGGGATGGGTTGGGTTGGAAGGGAACTTAAAAGTTGTCTGCTCCAACACCCTGCAGTGAGCAGGGACATCTTCATCCAGACCATATTCCTGGTTTTCTCTGGAAAAGGGATATCACCTCTCTGGACATCTGTCAGGTGTTTGGTGTTAACCATGAGCTAAAATAACTCTTTTTCTTTAAAAAAAGGGACTTTAATAATAATTCTGTTTTGTTTGGTTTTTAACCCAATTTGTAAAACCTCTAGATAGATGGAAATGTTAATTAAATATGTTCTGTGAAGAATAAAATTATTACTGTCCTATGCTAGCTATACAGTAAATCTAAAATAAATTTACAATATAAAAATAACACCAAAAAAAGGAATGCATTTTTAACCAACACAAATGGGATCAGCTGGAAAGGGATGTGGGTTGCTGGTGGAGGAATTAGAGTGGCAATCTGACACATAGTTTGGCAAGGACTAATATTAGGAATATTTTGTCAAGTGCTATAAATAAACTAAAAATAGTCTGGAAGGGTCCTGTAATGGCTGACTCAGCTGGTGCTTCCCAGAAAATGTTTTCAGCAGTCCATGACTACATTTTATAAAGGAGTTGATGTGATTTCTCCTTGTTTTGCAAAGGAATTGATCCCTGGGAAGTGAAGGATTTCCACTTTTAAAGCAGCTCTGTGCTGACCTGGAGGAGTCATTGCACATGAGGCACAAGGACAATGGGGGCTCCAGCCAGTGGAGGAGATTTCTCTGGAAAATTATCCAAGACAGGAGACCAGCAGAGAAAAATGTCTCAACAAAAAGCCTGGAGAGCTGGGGGTGCTCACCTGGAGAGGAGAAGGCTCCAGGGAGAGCTTGGAGCCCCTTGCAGGGCCTGAAGGTGCTCCAGGAGAGCTGCAGAGGGACTGGGGACAAGGGATGGAGGGACAGGACACAGGGAATGGCTTTAAGCTGAAGGAGGGAGATTTAGATGGGAAATTGGGCAGGAATTGTTCCCTGGGAGGGTGGGCAGGCCCTGGCACAGGGTGCCCAGAGCAGCTGGGGCTGCCCCTGGATCCCTGGCAGTGCCCAAGGCCAGGCTGGACATTGGGGCTGGGAGCAGCCTGGGACAGTGGGAGGTGTCCCTGCCATGGCAGGGGTGGCACTGGATGAGCTTTGGGGTCTCTTCCAAACCAGTCTGGGATTCCATGGCAAAGCTGCTGTGGTTTTAGTCAGAGTTTCCGGTTTTAGTCACTTCAACTCAAATTGCACAGCAGATTAAATCCATTATTTAATTATCCAGCTATAATTCCAAACAAACTTTCAGTCATAGTCCTCAAATTTAAATCCAGCTCTACTCATCCTCCCCTTCCCCCAAATTATTCAGTTTTGGTTTTCTCTACCGATGTGAGTAATAATGTGACAGAACATTTTACAACAAATACTCCATTATTTTCTTGTTGTTGTTTCAAAATAGATTTATAAAGATGTTTTTCTGAGTGTTTCCACTTGCAAGAGAAAGCTGCACCTCATGTGGGCTCCTCACATAATTCACCCAATAATCTCAGCACTCAATTAAATCTTAAATGTTCCTCCATTAAACACTGATTTTACCACAGTAAATAATTTAACAGGTTTTCATTTAAAAGTGTCTCACATCACAGAGTTTTCAATCTTGGTTTTTTTTGGTTTTTTTTTTTTTAATAAAGTCACATCATCCTACTTCTTCAATCTGAAATTAATGGACTTTTGCCTAAAGATTTTTTGGGCACATTCCGTCCTGTAACTCTGCACATACATTTGCATTCCCCATCTGAGTAATATGGAAAAATAAAGGAAAAATTAATTAGGAAGTGAGCCCACAAACTTGGAATCAATAGATAAAAATGAATGCACTGACATTTCAACAAAACCTTCCATCAGTTTCTGAGTTCCTATCCCAAATGTGTTTTCTCCAGCTGTTGGAAGGAGGAATTCTGCACAGGAAACTCATTTTATTCTCCTTTCATACACCTGAAAATGACCTTGGGAGGCAGAAAATGCAAGCTGAGGGGTAGAAAAGGGGCAGGCTGAGGAAGGAATTTGTGACAGACGTTGCTTGTGTAAAGTCTAAAACAAACGGAGTTTGAGGCTGCTCAGAAGGTAGATCTGATGAGCAAACACAGCTAATAAGTAAAGTAAATCAGTATTTGGCTATTCAGGAATAAACAAGCCTTACAGGATAATCCCAGACAAGGCTTGAATTGTTCCTGGGTGGGATTTAATATGCAAAAGGGGAGCAGGAGAGAGATGGCGGGGTCTGAACAGAGCTCCTGGTGTGTCCTCACCCCTCCTAGGCATCTCCAGGTGGGATGGAAGCTCCAGCACAGACCATTCCAGCTTTTCTGCAGCCATTCCTCTTCATTCCTCTGCATCCTGCCCAGGCTTCCCCTGGATGGCCCAAGGCAGGCAGAGGTGTCAATGTCCTCTGGTTTGCAGGACACATAAATCCAGCTGATGGAGCCCTGGTGTCCCTCATCCTAGGAATTCACTTCTTGGCCCTGAAGCTCCCATTTTTGCTGAGGATATGGGACAGGATGGGTTGTGGATGGGTTAAGTCAACAAACCAGGGCAATAAATTTGTCCCAGCACATTAAAAATGAGAATAAATTGCTTGATTTTGGCATCTCTGAACTCCAGCCCTGCACTGCAGCACGTCCCATGGCTGACATCTGGGCCAGGGAGCTGGCATCCCGTGCTGGCAGCAAATTTGTCCCCTCCACCCTCTCACAGAGGTCACTTGAGGAGCAGGACATGGAGGCTGAAGCCCAGCACAGCTCCTTCCTCCCATCAGTCACCTTCTCCTTCTCTTTTTCCAGTGCTGCCAAGCTGCCTCTAGCAGCAGATCCCGAGTGCCAAAAGTGCTTTTGGAAAGTTTCCCTCCTCTCTACTTAATTAAAAACAACTCCTGCAGCTCTGGGGTGGCTCTGTTTGCCCACGAGAAAAGCCAGCCCTGCTCTCTGGGGTGGTAGAGTGGAAAGTGGAGGTGTCCAAAAGAGCTCTCATGGAATCCTGGAATGGCTTGGGATGGAAGGGACCTTAAAGATCATCTTGTTCCAAAACCTCCCACTGTCCCAGGCTGCTCCCAGCCCCAGTGTCCAGCCTGGCCTTGGGCACTGCCAGGGATCCAGGGGTAGCCCCAGCTGCTCTGGGCACCCTGTGCCAGGGCCTGCCCACCCTCCCAGGGAACAATTCCTGCCCAATATCCAACCCAAATCTGCCCTGTTTTGATTTAAAACCATCCCCCTTTGTCCTGTCACTAAAATATTTTTTGTTTTCTCTGCTCCAGCCTCTTCCTCCTGAGACAGTGAAGAGAAAAATGAAATAAAACCTCTCAGGGGATGTTAAATTAAAAGCAAACCCAAGAACTCTCAGCCTGTAGCTGAGGATGGAGCAGAGAGGCTCCTGGTTGGACTGCAGCCCCTGGGAATGGGCAGGGATGTTCCAAGTAGCTGTAGGTGGACACGTGCCTGATGCTTCCAGCCCCCTGTGAGCACCTGAGATGTACCCAAATGTGCACTAAATATGAACTGTGACAATTCCTGGGGTTCTAAAAGTCCCCTGGATCCCAGGCTGGGACAATCCCTGTGCTGCCTGGGGAATTGCAGAAGCACCATGCAGAGAGGACAGGTCACTGCTGCACAAACTGCCCCCACTCCAGGAGCTTTTCCCCTCAATAAAACCCCTGAGATGATGGAAACAGCAGATTTTGCTGGGTTGGGCTGAGTGTTTTGTGGGTTTGCTAATTTTCTTGTTGCTTACACATGGAATGATGGTAATAGTCCCCAAAAGCTGTTATTCCCCATGCTGGGAAAACACTCTTTAGCCACCTGCTGCAACAAGCATGTTTCAAACCCAGCATTTTCTGTAGGAATTTAACCCTCACTGCTTGGGAGGTTTCACTAATCAGCTGCTGATTTTTCAATTCTAATACCTCAGCTATTTATTTATTTATTGAAATGCCCTGTGTACTTTATTTAAAGCTAAGATTTTATTTAACGTTTATTCAGACAACCAGAACAGAATGACCAACTCCAAACTTTGGGGATTTTTCTTCACTGTCCTGCACATAAAGGAAAAAAACACAATCAAGAGACAAGAATTAAACTTTTATGGGGGAAATAACTTCTCAGCAGAGGCTTCACACCTGTCTCACTCCAGTGGCATTGTTGATTGATATGAATAAGTTTTAAATGCCATGAATATTTAAATTTTTACACAGCACAGGCATACTTCAGGCAAAAGGATGTTTTAGCTCCATTACTGCCTGCTGCTGCCACGTGGATTCCTGGTGAAACGGGGACTGTGGTTTGTGCTGATAGGGAGTGAGCAAAGTGCTGAGCTCTTTCCCACCTCTCAGCCTTGCTGCGGTGGCCACATCCTTGATCCTTTAGTCTTCCATAAAACAAAAGGAAAAGCTGTGGGAACACACAGGGGCTGGCTCCCAGGCTGGGAGATCCTGCACTGGATTCACAGAGATGACTTTGGAAAGAAGATTCTGGGTTTGCTTTGTCACAGCCCCTCTGGGGTGTCTCTTCCCTGAAGGGGTCTTTGCTCCTCTCCCACAGTGCTCAGGAAACAGAGAGTTGTTGTTATTCAAATCATCACCACTCAAATCCAAAAAATGACATTTGGACATTCTGCTGAGGTGAATCTTGGGTCACAGAATCATTCAGGGTGGCAAAGACCTCTGGGATCAGCCAGTCCAAGCTGTGCCCCATCCCCATCTTGTCACCAGCCCAGAGCTCTGAGTGGCACATCCAGCCCTTCCTTGGACACCTCCGGGGATGGGAACTCCAATGCAGCCCATTCCGTTGTGGAACAACCTTTTCCATGGGGAAATTCCTGCTGCTGTCCACCCTGAGGCTCCCCTGGCCCAGCCTGAGGCCGTTCCCTCTCCTCCTGTCCCTGTTCCCTGGCAGCAGAGCCCGACCCACCCCGGCTGTCCCCTCCTGTCAGGGAGCTGTGCAGAGCCACAAGGTCCCCCCTGAGCCTCCTTTGCTCCAGGCTGAGCCCCTTTCCCAGCTCCCAGTGTCTCCTTTACAACGATGGAATGAAATTCTCCATCACTCCACAGCTCTGAGCCCAACAGGTCCTGTCCCAGCTTGGAGGGGTCGGGGTGGCCTCACCAGGAGCATTTTCTTTATCAGCTGCATTTTGTTCACACTGTGCCTTATCCTCCCCCAGGCCCTTGTGGGCACACTGTGATCCTCAGCAGTTCCTCAATTTTATGAGAGGGAGAATTTGTGGAAGAAGGTCAAAGAAGATTAATAAGGGACAAGGTGTCTAATAACTACACAATAGTAGGCAAAAATAGGAGGATGATCAGCACTCACACTGTGCTGCTTGATCTTATTACCCTGCATTAGCAGCATTCATAATTTAAAACTTTAATAAACTCCCAGCCTCTTTGGGCCAAGATAGATGTTGCTGCTGGTTTTATTAGCTCCAGAACAGGCAGAAGCTTTATGCAACGTGATTATCCTGCATAAGCAAACACCTAATCGCTCTGGGAACATTCTCCTGAGTACTAAAAGGGACAAAATCAGACCAAAAGCAGCCTTGAGACAACATGGTTTCACCTTCAGCTTGAAATTGCTGTGGAACAGAGGTCGCTCAGTCCTGGAACACATGGCAAAGAGATGAAAGGCTCCAAACACCAAAGCTGCAACATCCCAGAATCTCAGCCTGGTTTGGGTTGGAAGGGCCCTTCAGATCACCCAGTTCCAGGCCTGCTGTGGACAGGGACACCTCCCATGGACCAGGCTGCTCCAGTCAGAAGCTGTGAGCCGGGTTATCCCTCCTGGAACTGCTCTTTATCCCTTTGTTCCCTCCTGTCCCCTGCAGTTTATCCAGTCCTGATTGTTGCCCTAAGGTACAGAGGTTATTCCTTAACCCAGGAACATGTGGCACGTTTTCCTCCTGTTCCACAGCATATTTATTTCCCAGTATCCCTCTCCTCTTCCCCAGACCGAAGCTCAGGTGTTGGATGCACCAAACCTCTCCTCCCCACACTGCAGGCACTGCCTGGTGGGGCAGCAGCTCCTGCCCTCCTTCCCCTCTTACCCCAAAGAATTTGGGGTTTTCTGCCCCTGCACAGCTCCTTCTGTGCAACAGAACAATAAAACAACAACAACAACAACAAAAAAAACCACACAAAACCAAACCAAACCAAAAAACAGAAAAAACAAATCCCAAAAAAACCCAAATAACTTTTGAAGAGCTTGGTGATGATTTTAAATGTTTCACATTTTTGGAGTAACAGAGATGTGTCATGGGAGAAAACAACTGTGTCCTCCGTGTGTCCCTGTGGGATTTCAGTGCTTGACTGGTGACAAGCAGAGCAATTAAAACCGGGAGAAGGTAAATTCTTTACACTGAGTCATACTGGGCATATATTTTCCTTTCTGGGGTTGAGCTGCTCTGCGTGGAAGCACAGCCAGAAGGCTGGATGGTGGTTTTTTTACGTGTGTGGATGGTTTAGTGCAGTGGGTGAGAGAAGGGAAGCTTCAGAGAATGCAGGCTGGGCTTTCTGTAGAATTTCAGTTTTGTTTTGCAAACACCCACTGTCCCAGGCTGCTCCCAGCCCCAATGTCCAGCCTGGCCTTGGGCACTGCCAAGGGGCAACCCCAGCTGCTCTGCCAGGAACTTCTCTGCCCAGAGAAGCTGTGGCTGCCCCTGGATCCCTGGAAATATCCAATGCCAGCCTGCAGCAACCCGGGAGAGTGGAACTGGGATGAGCTCTAAGCTCCCTCCCAGCCCATTCCTGGCTGGAAATACGCCTGGGAATGTCACGCTGGCTCGCTCGCAGCCCATTTTTGGGGGGTTTGTGGCACGGACCGCAGGGATGGTGCTCCCGGTGCCACTAGATGGCATCGGCACCCCACGATTCACCCAGCCCGCCGCTGTGCCCTGGGAATGACGCCGGGAGAACTCCCGGAGCTCCCGATCCAGCTTTTCGGGTGAGCGGCGTTACTCGCCGGGTGCAGGAGCAGCATCCCCCGGGAGGTGCGGGGTGAAAGATGCGCGGATGGAAAAGCCGCTGGAAAAGGTCCCGCTGAGCAACCGCGGGGCTGGGAACATCCGAGAGCCCGAAAGCCGCTGGCTCCTGACAGCCTGGCGAGTCCAGGGAGAACGCTAAAATAAGGGGGAAAAGTTGTGAAAACGCCGCATTCCGCAGCGGGAAGGTTTTTTCTTGGGGGTTAGAGATCACCAAGGAGTTAAATTGTGTTTGGGTGTTTCCCAGGGATTGCTGCTTCCCCGGAAAACGGCTTTTGTACAGCAAAACCACGGCGGCTTTAATAAATATTTGTGAATATTTGTGTCCTCGGGTGCCAGCTCAGCTGAGAAGGGGACAATTTAATGGGCTCTCTGTCGGCTTGTGAAGGGGGGTGATAACAAAACATGTGAATTCAATTCTCTTCTTTGCATGGGAGATGTCTCCAGCTTCCACAAAAGTTCAGCCAAAGGCCACTGCAGGTTTGCCGCGAGGCAATGACTAAAATAAATATTATACATATATCTATATACTATTTACATATATATTTATTTATATATATGTATATTTTTATATTATATCTAC
>VXAC01000888.1:83111-123286 GCA_013399225.1 Rhipidura dahli
ATATACTTTTAATATATACTTATATATTTATATATTTGTAATATAAATAACAGACAGGAAATGCCACAGAAAACAAACCCGCAGCACCCACAGAAGCTGTGCCTGTGACACCTGCAGGTCAATTCACTGATGGATGTCTCCGGGTAATTGCTGAGAGCAGGGAAATTAAATTACATTATTAAATATATGTAATTAATATTAAATATGATACTTAATATTATATAATTTAATTATAATGTTTGGGGTCACATCCTTTTCTGAACTCGTTTCACTGAAATGGAAAGAATATCTCCCCTCGAACTTTTGAGATTTAGGGCAGATCTTCTAAAATGATGCCTGAAGTAACTGATACTCAGATAGACCTCGTGGTAAAAACTGGTAATTTCTAAGTTTGCAATGTGCAAAAGATTCCCATCTTTATCCCTTTTCCTGACTTCTGGTAGTTTCCTCACTGCAGAACGAGGCTCTTGTGGCTGTGAGATTTTGCTCCCTTTGTTGGAAGGACACAGAAGGTGGGATCAGCCAGCTCTGATTTTCCCAAACTCATAGAATTATAGAATCCCGGAGTGCTTTGGGTTGGGAGGGAAATTAAAACCATCTTGTTCCACCCCTGCCATGGGCAGGGACACCTCCCACTGTCCCAGGCTGCTCCCAGCCCCAATGTCCAGCCTGGCCTTGGGCACTGCCAGGGATCCAGGGGCAGCCCCAGCTGCTCTGGGCACCCTGTGCCAGGGCCTCAACACCCTCTGAGTAAAGATTTTTTTCCTAATATCCCATCAAAGCTTCCTCTCTGTCATTTTAAAGCCATCCCCCCTTGTCCTGTCATCTATCCCTTGCAGGAGTTTCTCTCCAGCTCTCCTGCAGCCCCTTCAGGCACTCTGAGGCCACACTGAGATCACTCCAAAGCCTTCCCTTTTCCAGGCTGAACATTCCCACCTCTCCCAGCCTTTCCTCCCGGCAGAGCTGCTCCATCCCTCTGCCCATCCTGGAGTCTCCTCCGGATTCTCTCCAGCAGCTCCACATCCTCGCTGTGCCCAATTTCCCCCGCTCGTCCCGGCGCCTGTCCCCCCTCACCGCCCCGCTTCCCCCGCACCTGCGGGGCGGTGCCGGCCGGGGCGGAGGGAGGGAGTGAGGGAGGGTTCTCTGCCAGCCCCACGCGGGGGTCCGGGGGTCCCCAGGTATTTACCGGGGCGGGCTCGGAGCCGCCCCGCACCATGCACCCCTTCGGGCCTGCCCCGCCGCCCGGCCGGGACCCGCGGGCTGCCGCGGGATGCTCGGCTCCCTTGGCGGCCCCGCAGCCGCCCGCAGCCAACCCGTACCTGTGGCCGGGCGGCCCCTCCGCTCCGTGCCTGCCCTCGGCGGCCGCGCTGGGCTCGGGGGCGGAGCGGGGCTGGCCGGGGCTGTCGGCGGCTCGGCCGCCTTACTCGTACTCGGCGCTGATCGCCATGGCCATCNCAGCGGCGGGGACCGGCGGCCACCCCCGCCCGAGGCCACCGCCCGCTGCGGCCACGCCGGGGGCCGGGCCTGACTGGGCTCAGCCGCAGCTAACCTCGGGCACGAGAGAGGGATGGCTTTGCCCAGCGGAAATGTAAGTTTTGATCCAGGGTTGGTACCGCAGCGGGATGGGGATGGTTGCGCAGAGCGCCGCGCCGCGCCCCAGGGCTGGACTTTGCTCCTTCCTCCCTCCTTCTCTCCCTGACCCGTCCCAGCAGAACGCTGGAAAGGCTTTACCCTCCTGCCACGCAGGTGTCCCGGGCAGCTTTCCATGGCCAGGGGCAAAGCAGAGCTCCCTGCCAGCCCTCCCGGCTGTGTGTGGGGAGGTGAGGGAAGGGTTTGCAGCCTGGGTGCCCCAGAGGGGCCAGGAGGTGCTCAGGGGTGCTCTGGAGGTGGGCTGGGGGTGCTCACCTGGAGAAGGCTCCAGGCAGACTTCAGAGCCCCTTGCAGTATTTAAAGTCAGCTCATAAAAAAAAAGGGAGAATGAATTCTTACACCAACAGCTAGGGAGATTTAGATTGGGTATTAGGAAGAGATTCTTTACTCAGAAGGTGCTGAGGCCCTGGCACAGGGTGCCCCCAGAGCAGCTGGGGCTGCCCCTGGATCCCTGGCAGTGCCCAAGGCCAGGCTGGATGGAACTTGGAACAGTGGAAGGTGTCCCTGCCCATGGCACTGGATGGTTTTAATGTCCCTTCCAACCCAAACCATTGATTCCCTGAGAAATCCAGAGGGATGTGCCCTCACTCCCAGTGTTCGTTCCCAGGGAACACCNGCTGAGGGCGGAGGGAGGCGCGCACCGCGGCAGCGCCACCGAGCTCCTTCTGTCCGCAGGCAAAGGCAGCTACTGGACGCTGGACCCCGACTGCGAGAAGATGTTCGACAACGGGAATTTCAGGAGGAGGAGGAAGCGGCGAGCCGAGGGGGCCGGAGCGGCGGAGGCGGCCGGGGACAGCGGCGGGGACCGGCGGCCACCCCCGCCCGAGGCCACCGCCCGCTGCGGCCACGCCGGGGGCCGGGCCTGACTGGGCTCAGCCGCAGCTAACCTCGGGCACGAGAGAGGGATGGCTTTGCCCAGCGGAAATGTAAGTTTTGATCCAGGGTTGGTACCGCAGCGGGATGGGGATGGTTGCGCAGAGCGCCGCGCCGCGCCCCAGGGCTGGACTTTGCTCCTTCCTCCCTCCTTCTCTCCCTGACCCGTCCCAGCAGAACGCTGGAAAGGCTTTACCCTCCTGCCACGCAGGTGTCCCGGGCAGCTTTCCATGGCCAGGGGCAAAGCAGAGCTCCCTGCCAGCCCTCCCGGCTGTGTGTGGGGAGGTGAGGGAAGGGTTTGCAGCCTGGGTGCCCCAGAGGGGCCAGGAGGTGCTCAGGGGTGCTCTGGAGGTGGGCTGGGGGTGCTCACCTGGAGAAGGCTCCAGGCAGACTTCAGAGCCCCTTGCAGTATTTAAAGTCAGCTCATAAAAAAAAAGGGAGAATGAATTCTTACACCAACAGCTAGGGAGATTTAGATTGGGTATTAGGAAGAGATTCTTTACTCAGAAGGTGCTGAGGCCCTGGCACAGGGTGCCCCCAGAGCAGCTGGGGCTGCCCCTGGATCCCTGGCAGTGCCCAAGGCCAGGCTGGATGGAACTTGGAACAGTGGAAGGTGTCCCTGCCCATGGCACTGGATGGTTTTAATGTCCCTTCCAACCCAAACCATTGATTCCCTGAGAAATCCAGAGGGATGTGCCCTCACTCCCAGTGTTCGTTCCCAGGGAACACCAGGCTGGCACAGAGGCCGCCCAGCCCACATCCTCTGCAGCATTTCTAGACAAACCCCCTTTATTTTCCCCCACACACAATCCCATCTCCATGGCAGCCCATGGAGCTGACCAGAACTTGTACGAGGAATTTCAAATTTAATCGAGCATCCAAAACAAAAAGCTGATAATTCAAATTTTTTGTGTATTATAATGGGGCTAGAAAGCAAATTTGAACCCAAAAAAAACCCCACATAAACTGTCTGAGAACCTAAAAAATGTCAGAGATCTGAGTCTCTGGTGAGAGGGAAGAATCAGCTGTGCAAAATAAGTTTTTCTTGGCCTTAAATGTAGTAAATTGTGTTAAAAAAAAAATCTGGTTTACAAATACCCACCTTGAGTAGATGTGGAGAGAAGGAAAGAGCCAACTGGACTTGTCAGCCAATACCCTGTGAGGGTGTGTGTAGATAAATTTATTTATTATTAGTTCCCTACTTGAAAAAAGCCTCATCCAAGAAAATTTACACAAAAAGGGGAAGCCAAATTTCTGCAATGGAATTGAAAATATTTCAGACAGAATCTCTTTGTTGCCATTATTATTTTCCCAGGGTTTTCAAGGAAGAAGACATTTAAATGAGAGCCTCTGTTTCCTTTTCCAAGTGGGGCAGGATCCTGTCCAAGGGTCCAAGCTGCCTCTGGTGTGGGATATTCATTCCCTAAGGAATGGGCACACGTGTGACCTGGGAAGGATGGAGAAACTGCCTGGCAGCGCTGGAGGACATTCCCAAGAGCCCCTGAAGACACCAGACCTCAGAGCTGGGCAAGAAATGGTTTCCCTGAACCCACATTTCCTTCTGCTCCAGGATACAAAATTCCAGCTCCGACTGTAAGGGCTGAATTCCCCGATTTTCCCCTGGGACAAAATGCCATTGCTGGACCCTGGAAAAGCAGGAAAACAGAACCCCAGGAGGCTGCAGGTGCTTCAGACTTCCCCAGGGTGGTCCTTGCTGGCCCCCCTGGGTCCTGGGGCAGGGAATTCCATGGATAACTCAGTGAAAGGACCACACTCCACAGCAGAACCTTTTTCCAGGGACAGTTTTAGATGATGGTTCAGTGTGTACGTGGAGGCCACCACTTGTATTTCTCTGTGCTTTTTTGTGCTCTGATCCTATTGTTGTGTATGGGAAAGAAAAGCAGATTTTGTTTTTCAAATAAATCATTGGAGCAGGGAAGTTGCAATCCATAGGAGCAAAAGCAGTGCCTTGAAGGAAGAGCTGCAGCAGGTAACGAGGCTCTGGGCTAATTACAGCTGCAGGCTTTTGTGGGAAAGGTGCTGGGATGGGTGGGATTGGGCCAGATTCCCGAGGAAGCCCAGAAATAATGGAGGTGGTGTCTCCAGGAGGGCACCTGGGAATCAACTCAGGAGCTGGGATGAGGCTCCAGGAACCATTCCACACTGGGAGAAGGGCTGAGGAGGGGACAAAGTGAAGGGTGCACCCTGCGAGCCCCTCCTGCTGTCCCCAAACCCCTGCCACTGGTTTGTCACTGGTTTTCCATGTGTGTGGGAGCTCAGAGAATTTAACACAGGTGAGAATGACAGGGTGTTCCTGCAGCTGGATGCCATTCCTGCTCTCTCCTGGTCTTGGATATATTAGAAATCCAGTGGTGGGATTGGTTTCTGTACAGGGCCAGGAGCTGGAATCAAAGATCCCGATGTGTCTCCCCCAGCTGAGGATATTCTGTGATTCTGTTCTGGAATTCCTGCTGGAATTTGGAGCAATTTGTGCTGTCAGGAACAGGTTTACCATCATTTTCACCACTTCCCCCTCAACAAACTAAACAGAATTGAAAAGGTTTCACTGTTTGAGGAAATGCCCTAACAGGGCAAGAAATCCATGGTTCATTTCAGCCAGGGTGCACTGGGAAAAAGAAATGACACTGGTAAGTTATGGGAATGACACTGATTAGTTATGGAAAAGTTTGGGAAGTAACAGTTCTGGAAGCTCCACTCTGGGCTGTGCTTTTCACAGGGGAAGGTGCAGCTCTGGCAAGGAAACAACAACCTTGGTTCATTATTCAGGGATAAACCCATGGAAATGGGGATCTGGGCTGTTTCTTTACCCAACTGGATAAATATCCAGGAATTCTGTGCTCTGGAACAATGTGCTGGCCTAAATACAGAAAAGAAGGAGCTGTCAAAGACTCATAAATTAGGATTTGGGGAGAAGGCAGTGATGCAGGGTGTGAAAGGAGAGTTTACTGCACCTTTGAACATTTAATCCTGGGGCTGTGCTCTGAGCCCAGCTCAGGGCTGGAGCACTCCCAGAGAACAACCCCATCCCTGCTCATCCCTGGCAGCTTTTCCTCCCAGGAAGGGCTGGGCAGAGCCTGGAGGTGCAGAGTGACCTCTGCTCACAGGGGTTCTGGTTGTGGGCAAGCAGTGCCTGTGGGGTATCCTCTGGATTAACCTGGAGGAGTGGAAAATTCCCCAAAACCACTCAGAGTGTGTTCCTGTGATGCCTCTGAAGGCAGCAGAGGCTGGAGAGCAGAGCTGGAGGTTTCACTTCCTCACTTTACTTCCTGTGAATTGTTCTGCTGGCTTTAATTGCTGTTCTTTCAGTCTCAGTTGTATCTGAACCCAAATTTATTGCAGCAGCAATAAATCTCTATTTTCAGCGTGATTATCACTCAGGAGGAGTCCAGCACAAATGCTAACAGAATGTGATAACTCAGATTTATTTCTCCTTTTTTCTTTTCAATTTTCCCTCTGCTCCAGCACTTGCCTGTGATAGATCCTTGTTAAGCACTGGGATCTCTTTGTGTGGGGTAACACAGCTTTCCAGGATTGTTTTTTTTGTTGGGAAACAGAACAAGGAGTATTAAATTTTATATTGTGGGGGAAAATTAGTACCAAATGGAGTTTCCATGTTCTTGGGAGTCGTCAGGGCTGAAGGGAAAGGAAGCCGTAAGTAGCTGTTAGTGCATAAAAATACCAGGAAGCTCATCCTTTTCTATGGGTGGTCTAGAATTCCATGCTGCAGGAGATGGAAATTCAAGTCCTGGAGGAAAATACTTGGGAATATATGTGGTGGGAGCAGGTTGGATGTGAATGATTCATCTTGGAACATGTAGAACCTGGCTCAGTGTGGTGTCAGGATTTTTTTGGGATTGTGGCATTTCCTTGGAGTCCTGGGAGCAGCCAGGGACCAAACCCTGCTCCCACAGGACTCCAGCCCCTCTCCCTGTGCTCCCAGGGGTATCCAGATCCTGGGCAGCTCCTGGTGAGGGGCTGGATTTGTTGCTTTGGGGATGGAACTGGTTTTTCCTGCTGAAGTGGTGCCAGACGACAACACTCCATGAGAATTTGGGATTTCTGCCCTGCTCCTGACACTCAGCTCTGGGATTTCTTCTTATCCACAAAATCCCTGGCTGCTCCATCCCTGGAAGTGTCCAAGGCCAGGTTGGAGTGCCCTGGGATGGTGGGAGGTGTCCCTGCTCATGGGATGCCCATGGATGGGTTTTAAGGTCCTTCCAACCCAACCCACCCTGGGATTTGGGCACCCCAATTTGCCAAGCCCAGGTCCCCATCCCTCTCTTTGCCCAGGGACCGTCTGGAAATGCTGGATGTGTCTGGATAGTGCTCTGAGACTCTCCTGGAGAGGAACAGCTCCAATGAGTGCTGAATGAGGAATTGCAGAAAGGGAAATGGTACCTTAAAGTAGGGGAAAGATTGAGCTGTGAGGAGAACACCTCTGGTGTTGACTCAGATATCTTCTGGGTGGAACAGGGACTGAAAACTCTGCTCCTGCCTGCAGCAGTGGCATTTCAGAGCCCAGCTCAAGTCTATCAGCCAGGATTAATCTGCTCTTTTCACTGAGCTTTCAGTCAACATGACAGCACACGGCTGAGCTGTGTTTGCCTTTCTTGTAAGGAAAACACTTCTTTATCACCTGGATAACCACGGAGCAACAGGGAAGGATTTCTTATTCTGGGGTGATTTCTGCTGTGCTCGGTGAAGGATTTCATATTATTGTCTCTGATACCAGCTTAGATCATTTACAACTGCCAGGTTTTGACAGAACTGACTGTTTTATTATTTTATTTTGGTTTGGTTTATTTTATTTCATTTTCATTAAGGGCTAAACTTGCACAGTGTTGCTGCTTATGCAGAGCCCAAAGACACTCGAGAGTTGTTCCATTTTGGGGAGATGAACTCATTCATTTTTCTTTGGACTAAGAAGAAAAGGCAATGCAAAACCCTTTCCTGTGCTGAAGTTAAGTCACTTTGTGATCACTTCACAGCAGAACAGCAGAGACTGTTTGTAAAATAAACTTTGATTTTCGCTGTTCATTTCTAGCTGGGATTTTTTACTTTAAAGTGCTTTTGGAAAGATCAATACATTTTATCAGGCATTTTATGAAATGTCTTAGAACTCTGCCCTGGAGCTCCTTGCTCATATTAAGATGATTTTCCTACAGCCTGAAGGTAATTAAAGTCTATTTAAAGCTCTTTACAGTGCCCAAGTGTGAAGGTGAGCAGGGGATGTGCTCAGCCCTTGTGAAGTGCAAAACAGGAGTGAGAAGAGCTCACAGCTCAGCTCCAGTCCCTTTTTCCTCTGAAAGGAAAGCTCCAGCCAAAAAACAACCCCAAAACCACACAGAGAAGTTGTCTGGGGGAAAAGATTCCTCTTTCCTGCAAGTGGAAATGGTTGGGCAGTGCTGGAACAAACCCAGGCTGCCTAGGAACCTCCCAACAGAGGAGCAGCCCCAAGAGGGAAGGAATTTTAACACCATAATTAAAGGTTTTGGATTTCAGTGAGCAATTTGGAACCTCAGGCTTCCTTTTGTGTCACAGTTACACATCCCATCCCTTCAGGGTCCCAGTGTGAACTTGCTGGGGCTCACAGAATTCCTGGAGATTTTTTTTTTACCCCATCACTTTGGTCTCTACAATGGGATAAATAAACATCTCACAGCTTCTTGAGCTCCAAGAAATAAAAAGAGGGGTTTAAAGCTGTTGCTTCAGGATGGGAAGCCAGGGATTCACAGTTTCCTACAACAAATAAGCTTAAAGGAGAGATTTTATCCTTTTTTAGAGGAAGGAGCTTCTGTATCCAGGTCTGTCCTCAAGCAGAGTTTTGGGCTTCCCAACACAGTGGGTGAGGCAGTTGGAATTAGCAGGAAAAGACTGACCTGCTGATCTAAAATAGTCCAGAAATGGCTCATTTGGCACAAATTGCATTCAAATATTGCTTTGTTTTCAGCTGTGCAAAGGCTTTCCTTGAGACACCAACTCTGAGCCATGGGCAGAGGAGAAGGAGCTGCACTGCTGGGATGTCAGGGGGAATTCTAAAAAAGAGGAAATTTTAAGGATTCAAACTTAATATCTGCTTTAAATACATAAATCTATTTTCTAACTCATCCAACTTTTAATAATTGCCCCTCTTGGAAAGCTATGCTTTAATGTATATATTGACATGTAAAAACTCTGCTGTGGGGTTTATGCATCCCAATTAAAACAGGAAGTTGGTTTTGTTAATGTTTCCTCTCAGCACTCAAACCCAGGGATATTAAGGATGCAGAATAAACACATTTTTTATCTGCTGTGACTCATGAACGCTTCAAGTCGAGTTTCTGCTGTTAGGGCACAAAGCTTTGTTTGATAATGATATGTTAGTGACAAATGTGGATATTTAATGCACCATTCCCTTCATCAACAGCTAATTACCACGATTAGCTTCGCACAGAGTTAATTATTTTTCCCTCCCATCTTCCAGGCACGAGTAAAAATACTGAACAAACATTTGTGACTTTGCCTTTGAGACCCTGAGAGGGGTTTACCCTTGGATTTGGGTTCCAGAGGTGATATTCCCCAATTCAGGAGGCAGAATTTGGGCTGGTTTTGTAGGAGAGGCAGAGTTCTGGGGGTTTATTAAGGTCTTGCCAGGAACCCACAGAAATTCCAAAAGGGATTTGTAAGTGGGAGTGAGATTACTAAAAAGCAACGAATCAGCTAAGTTTAAGTTATAAATAATAATAAAATAAAGAACAAAAATGAATAAAAACTAATTAAAATTAATGAAAAAGAATGAAAATGTAAAAGCTGGAGCTGGTCCTTCAAGTGGTGAGATCAAAGCTCAGCTGCTCTTCCTGTGGGTAAATTTTTCATTAATTATAATCTGTGTTACAGGTAGAGATGGCAGCAAATATTCTGATTAAATGAGCAAGACAATTACCTTTGAATCCCCTCCTCTGGCCAAGGTGAAGCCACTTCACCTCTCCTTCACTCCCTGTGAAACCCTTCATGAATTTAAATCAATCCACCCCTTTGGGGGGTTTACTGGGCAGAATTTAGAGTTTAATGGGCAAAGTTTAGGGTTGCAGGGCTCTTCTGGCACAGCACCTTTTGCAGATGGCTAATCCTGGTCATCAATTTAGGAACATCCACCTAAAAATGTGCTTTTCTTTGCTTCCTTGCACCCACTTTGGCTGTTTCAGTCCTCCTGATGGAAGCATCTCTCAATTTTCTGTGTAAATACAGTCACAGCTATAATGAAACATTTTTTCTTCCATATGAAAAAGTTCCCCTTTCACTCCCATACTTCTCCTCCTCCTGCATTTCAGTTTTCACCAAAATTGCAGAGTTCTCTCCTGCCTCAAACTTGCTGTTTTCCCAAGTGCTGCAGTTGACATTTTCTGGACAGGTTCACACTCGCCTCTCTCAGGGTTTGCTCACTGAAATAACCATGCTGTGCCAAGAATAAAAACTTGGTAAAGTCCCATTTCACCCCTTTTGGTGTTGCTGTAGAGTCCTTTTTCCCCCTCTGGAGGATGTGGGAGGAGCAGGTGCCAATAATTCCCCCCACACAGGGCAGTGCTGGCAGCTCCTGGCAGAACTTGTGCTCTTTTCTGCCTCTTCTGGAAAATTCTGCCCACCCTTACACCCTCATTTTTCCTTCTGTAGCAGATGATACCCTCAGATGAAGGATAGGTGGATCTCTTGCATTTTTTCCTTGAAGGAATAAGTTCTCAAATAAAGATAAATTAATCTGGTGTCATCTCCCAGTCTCCATTTATCCTGATATGTTTACTCTGAGTTTCCGACTCATCATCTGTCACAGAATAACTCTTGTTCCTTTCAAACAATGCTGGAACTATCCAGATTATCCAGGTGATTGGGGAATTAAAGCACATAAAACATGCAGCACATATGGAATGTGTCTGTAAAGTTAAATAGTGCCAGAATTAAATAGTCAGAGACACCAGAACCACACTGGTCGATACTGGAATGGAATCAGGGAATCCCAGACTGGTTTGGGTGGAAGGGATCTGAAAGCCCATCCCATTCTACCCTTTTCCATGGGACTTCCCACTGTCCCAGGCTGCTCCAAGCCCTGTCCAGCCTGGCCTTGGGCACTACCAGGGATCCAGGGGCAGCCCCAGCTGCTCTGGGTGTGCAGGAGGAGAGATTTCCACGAATATGGAACTTTTCACTCCTTCGAGCTTGACACAAATTCTGTAATTTGCAGTTTCCTTTTTTTTTTTCCCCAAGAATAAGCTGCCTTTCCAAAGCTTCCCACCGGCATATTTGGGGAAGGTTTAAATGATGTTGCAGCCTGCACAGCCTGCACCTCATCCCCTTCAGGGTGTCAGCAGTGCCACCTCTTTCTGTCCCTCTTTGTGGTGCCACCTCTGCCCAGGACACCCCTCTGGGGCCCTGCCCCTCTCAGCACGGGGGCAGAACACCCAGACAGGGGTTTGTGGGGTGCCAGGGTGGTTAAGGCATTGCTTATCACCCAGCTCTGACACTGGCAGTGCTGGATCCATGAGCCAGCTGAGAGCCCAGGGCACAGTGAGGGATTTTAGAGCCCAAAGGGAGCCAGCCACGGCCACACCTTTCACCTGTGGCCATCGATTTTCAGAGTAACTTCCAACAGTTTTGCTGGCTGGAAAACAGCCCAACAGGAGAGGGGAGATATTTCATCCTCCTGATGTTTCCTCACACTCCTGAGGTCCTGAAAGCAACCCTCACTCTCCGTATTTCTCACTGCAAATGACAGCAGAAACTCATCAGTTTATCTCCAGAAATACAGGTAAGGTCTTATTCACCCCTCCTGCCTTCTGCTCTGAGAGAGGACGTGGGGTAGGAGACTGGGATGGCCTGAAATCCAAGATGGATTTGTGGAATTTTTATTTGACTGCCCCAGTTTCAGCTGCTCAGCTGAGTTTCCCTGTGCCCACAGCAGAGCCAGGCCACTGCCATGGAGATCTGAGGCTTTTGTGTCCCATCCTTTAAGGCAAAGAGGTTCTTTCCACAGAATCCCAGAATCTTTTAGGTTGGAAAAGACCTCTAGGATCATCCAACCCAACCTGTGACCTATCCCCACCTTGTCACCAGCCCAGAGCACGGGGAGAAGAGATGAGGCAAGGAAAGAAAAATCACCCTGGAACATCGGGCTGTGAAATAAAAATCAAACCAGGCAAAGGCTGCTCTGGAGCTGTGGGAGATCCCATTAGGGGGTGACGTTGTTTGGATCTGGATATATATTTTTAGGAAGAAAAATCATCCAGCACAAGGAGGGAATTCTTAATGCAGGAAGAATTTCATTAAGTCCCAACGAGAGGGGGAAACAACAGAGTGAAAAAAGGGCTGAAGAAATAAAAATAAATGATGAGGAGCTGAGTCCTGCCCTGGAAATGAGGAGGTGGCAGCCACTGTCAGCTTAAATGAGGCAATAATGGCTCTGCCCCGGGGCTTCACAGCGACTCTCTCAAGATAATTCACTGTTAATTAACTTTCCCTTTCCCCAGAGTATCTCAGCGTCCAGTTGGTTTTAGACCTACCAAGAAAATCGGGTTTAATTCTGCTCCCTGGGTTTAAAGTCACGAGTGGGAGCTGAGGCTGAGGTGAGGGAGAGACCCGGGATTTCTCTCCAGCCTGAGCTGGTTGTAAGGGAATTTCTGGGAATAAAAAGGAGCTGGTGCTGTCCTGCAGTGACTGAAAACAAAAGTCTGGTAAAACAAAAGTTTCGTATCCCTCTGAATTACATCTTTTTATTGTCCTTGGCTGCAATGCTTGGGGTTTTTCGAAGTGATGCCAAAGGCTTGTTTGAGGAACAAACTTTGGGAACACTCAGTGAGATGAGTGCTCAAGGCTGAGCCCTGGGAATTCATCATTTCCCATTTCCTCTTCTGTTGGAAACACTTTTTTGGTTTGTTAGTTGCCTTTTTTTTTTTTTTTTTTTTTTTTTTTTTTTTTTTTTTTTTTTTGAAGTACACCACCTATAATTCCATATTCGGCACGGATTTTAAGGAGAAATCCTTCTCTGTCCATGCTTTGCATAGGCTTCATCTCAACAGCTGAATTCTGTTTGTTGCTGAGGCTGAAACGAGATGCTTGGGGCCACCTCTGCCCTCTGAACCTCTGGGGTTTGCAGTTCCTTATTTCTTCCTGAGGGCCACTGTGGAATCCCAGATTTGCCTTGTACCTGGCTGAGGATGCCTGTGGCTGTCACACCGAGGATGGGCAGAGAAACCACACAGAGGCCAGCCTCAGGGATAAATGGAAGTGATTTAATAATTTTCCCAGAAGCTTTTATATGTTAGTTCACAAAAAGTGAGTTAAATGGCATAAAGTAATTGCTCCTCTGGCCATCCACCCCTCGAGGGGATTGGCCACATTCTAACACATCCATTCCCAAATATTTTGCTGGTTAGAGCCAGAACAATCCAGCAAAACCACCTGCAGGTGCAAGGAGTTTACAAAACTCTAACTTTGTTTGGAATAACGGGCACGGGAAAGACAGTGCTCTCACCAAATGCTGCAGAGGGCAGAAGGAATTCCCTGCTGAAGCTTTTTCAGCATCCATAGATGCCACCCTGCCCAAGGACAATTTCAAGAGGACAAACTCTGTTTTCCTCGGCTCGGTGACCTGAGAGGGCTTTTCCCAACTGAATCACTGCAGGAGGAAGGGAAAACAGACCCCACCTGAGGCTGCCTGGAACAGAACACAAACCCTGCACAGAGGGAATCCCCAGGGTCCAGCTCCGTGTCCACAGCAGGGATTTTGGGAAGGAACCCTGGGGACTTTGTCATTTCCATGCCTAAATGGTTTTTATCCGCTTGGCTTTGGCATAAAGGCATTTCTGAGAGCTGATGGTGTGACAAGAAAAGAGTTTCTGTCTCAGGAATGGGGAAATGCAGCACCTGGAAGTGTTTCCCTGGCACAGGGACTGAAAGCAAAGGTGCGCTTTGTTTTCCCAAGCTGATTTCCCAGCTCCCTCCAGGGACACCCCCTTTCCTCTGGGTATCACCCTGTGCCAGGGGCTGCAGCAGGATGGTCCCCAAAAGCCATTTTTTGTCCAAGTGCTGCTCAGGTTGAACAGCCTCGCTCACCACATGCTCAAAACCATCCTTGTTGCATCTCTTAATGAAGTCTAATCAGGCTCTGCAATTATATTTTACTGTGAAACATCACAAGAGAATATTAGCTGAGAATTTTACCCCATTTTCGGGTTAGGAAAGGTTGTCTTTGGTCAATTTTTTGTCTGTTCAATTACCTGTCGCCCCGGGGGAAGAGCAGCCCTGAGCTCTGAGGTCACTTAATGGCTACAAAAACCTGTGGGGAGCAACCAAACACCTTGGGAATCGCTGCTGCTGGCCCCTGGCGTGGTTTGAAGTGCTGGGAAGGGGCTGAGAGAGGTGTCAGTGCCAAGATTAAGAGGAAATTTCCCCAGGCAAAATACCTGTGGGTCTTAAAAGGTTTTCTTTTGCTTTCAGAAAGGACACTTGTCCAAATGGCTCCCACATGGGCTGAAATTCTCATTTCTCTGCAGACAGAGGGAGAATTTCACCCCTGGCACCAGAGGGTAAAACACATTTTGGAGATGGGCAGGAGGACGGAAGTGAGCCTACAAACCCCATGTTTTAGCTCAGGATATTCTCACTTTATGCTCCACTGAGCACTATTTTAAGAACCTTTATTTACTTGTTTTCCTCTTCCCCTCGGCTCTGTTGAAGTGCCTTTACACCTATTGCAGCCTGCAGTGGTATTTTTGTCACTGCAGTCACATCAAAACTGACGTGCCAATCTCAGGAAAAAGAGGCTTTCAACCAAACTGCTGCTGCAATGAAACCTTTATTTATTTTTATGATTGTTTTTCACTGTAATTTAGACAGGCTTGATCCTGCAGCAGCAGAAAAAGCAAAGTGGTTTCTACATTTAAACCCCGTGCTGATCTTGGGGACTAAGAAATTCTGACTGGGAATGTCAGGGGTGTTTTCCCATTTCCTGCAGAGGCCTGTGCAGAACAGAACTGACCTCAATGAGGCTCAGATGTGCAGCCCAGCCCTGAAACGAAAACCTGATTTTCCCAGAGCGTTGGTTTGGATTGGAAGTTGCTGATGCCACCCCTGCCATGGCAGGGACACCTCCCACTGTCCCAGGCTGCTCCCAGCCCCAATGTCCAGCCTGGCCTTGGGCACTGCCAGGGATCCAGGGGCAGCCCCAGCTGCTCTGGGAATTCCATCCCAGCTCCTGCCCACCCTGCCAGGGAACAATTCCTGCCCAATTTCCCATCTAAATCTCCCCACTTCCAGCTTAAAGCCATTCCCTGGGTCCTGTCCCTCCATCCCTTGTCCCCAGTCCCTCTCCAGCTCTCCTGGAGCCCCTTTAGGCCCTGCAAAGGGCTTTGAGGTCTCCCCAGAGCCTTCTCTTCTCCAGGCCAAACAGTCCCAATTTTATGTCCCTTAAGCTTGGATTTTTTGGAGACACACCATGAAACCCAAACCACTCCACTGGAGCTGTACATGTTTTGTTGGAGTTGTTTGCCATCTAGGAATTCATTACCCCACTGGAAATATTTAAATAATAATAATTTAAATGATACCTATAACATTACTCAGAATATATTTGCCATATCTTACCCTCAACCCTCTCTTCTTTGATCCTTTAAAAAAGGATCCTTTTTTAATTGATGGAAAGGCTCTTCCCATCTGCTCCCACCTTGGTTTTCAGCACTATTGGGAAGTTTTTACTGCTTGAAGGGAAAGAAGATCCCTGCCCCATCCTGACACTGACAAATTGAGCCCTTTTATTTGCTGGGCTTCAAACAGAAGGAATGGGCAGGAATGTTCAATATTTCCCTTCTAAAAAGGATTTGGAGGAAGCAGAATCCCTGCAGGCACATTCCCCATCCCTGCCCAGCCAAGCACCTGCCACTGGGGGAGGAGGGGGAGGCTCAGCCCCAGATAATCACATTTCTATCCCAAAATGTGTCCCACATTGATGTCTGGATGCTTTAGCCTGCTGTGCCACCAAGATGAACTCCTAAGTGCTGGAAACACAGGGTGGGGGTTTATTTTTGCCAGCCCTAATTAAATCACTGCAATGATTTATCCCCTCTCTGATCACTCCTGAGGGATCTTTGCTCTCAGCTTTGCAATAAACCCCTCCTTGGGCTCCCCGATGGGGCTGAGGGTGCTCTCAGCCTCAAGGAAAGCTCCCAAGTGGCTGCAGCTGCTTGTGATTTACAGTAGAGCAGAATCTCCCAGACTGGACCCTTCTTCAGGCAGCTTTGTGACTTTCAGATGGACCCATCTGCCTCAAAATTCATCTCGGGCACGGCTCCATGGACCAAAATTGGGTTTGTCTCTCCCTTTTCTGGGTTTCAGGACTGCCAGGGAATATTTTGTGTGTGATCAAGAGGCTTTCTGCAGCCTTGCCAGGGCATGGTTGGGACTTCAGAGCTTCCCAGAGAAAAAAAATTTCCTCTTGAAATTGTTTAGGACAGGTGTAATAAATCAATATAAATGATGAAATCAACCTCTGGGCTTTATTCTTGCTAGTCCATGCCAGGGAACATTTCTTGGAATAAGTGATGACATCTTCCTTAGAGAAAAGAGGGATGAAGTGAATTATCTCCAGAAAAGGTCGATGCTCTGCTCCCTGGCTCTCCTTTAAAAATCTTTGGGAGGAAAACCAAAATGTGCTGCCCTTTTAAAGTCCTTTCTTACACCCCACTCTGTTTACCTGCTGCACCCTCTTTGATTAAGGACTTGGATTCTCTCCTGCATCCTGCAGCTTCCCACCAGCCTTTCCTGTGCAATAAATTGCCTAAAAATTGTTCTCAACCTGCATTTCATTGAGAAAAAAACCCCAGAATTAACCAGAAGCTGCAGCTCTTTTTCCTTTGATTCAACAATGGAAGTTATTTCCAGATTAGAAGCAGTCACCCTGTGGGTGCAGAGAAATAATTTGAATTCCCCCTTGCTGGCAGGATCCTTTCCCATCTGTGGGCACATTTCATTCATTAGCTCACATTAAACCCAGAGGTGCTTTCAGAATCCAACATCAGTTCAGGGCTGCAGGGAGCACTGGGACAGCTGTAACAGGAGAGGCTGAAAATAACATTTAAACCCTCCTTGATGTGTCCATTTAAATGGCTTTGAGTGGGATTTTTTTGTTTTTCTCACCTGTGGGAAGTTCCATTTCCAGCAAAGTGCTGGGAAAATAAAACCAGTTTATTTCAAAATGCAGGAACTGGGCCAGCCTCAGTGAGGGCAGGGCTGAGGGAGCAGAGGAAAGGGAGAGGAGAGGATGAGCCACTCCCAGGATGGTATCAGAGAGCAAAATCTGCTGCTGGAGGTGGGGCCCTGCTCCCCTCTCACCCCAGAATGACAAATGGACATGGATGGGTTTGTGACACTTTGTCACTGTTGTGACACAGACGTGGAAAAACCACACAGAGTCCAGGTCAGCAGAAAAGGTGGCAAAGCCCCCTTTAATCCCTTATTTCCCAAGGTTTTTATATGTTAGATCACAAAAGTGAGTTAAATGGCAGAAAGTAATTGGTTCTCTGGCCATCCCCCCCTCGAGGGGGTTGGCCCAACACATCCCTTTCCAAGTGTTTTTCTATTTGAAGCCATAGCAATCTGGGAAAAACAAGTGCAGGTGTGGATATTGATAAACACTGGTAACTTTGTTTTAGTTAAACGTGCATGGGAAAGACAGAGCTCTCACAGAACACCAGAGAGCTGGAGAAATTCCCTGCTAAAGCTCTGTCAGCATCTACAACACTTTCTGTGCCTTAATTATAATCGTGCTTTAATTACATCTCCCCGGATGGGGGAGATGGAGACGAACAGGACCTTCAGCTCTGCTTCCAGAGAGTTGTTTATTGAGTCTTGTCAGAGAAACAGAGCCACTGACATGACCCAGACACAGCACAGAGCAGAGAATGCAGGAAAGCCAAACTTTATCAAGATTACACCATCTTTCAAAGGTAAATCATCCAATGAAAACTTAAAATGAAAGATATTTTTACTTTTCCATCAATATTCAGTAAATCACTCTGCCACGTAGACAGGAACTGTGGGATTCTTTATCCAACCACCTTAAACTACTTCTGCTGCAGAATATGGAGTGCTAGAAGGAGAAAGTCTGGACAACAACTTTCCTCCATTTTGGAGTTTATACTTTTATCTCTTTACTATATTAACAAACCCAAAACCTCTAAATTTTTCACCCTGTGACAATCTTACATCATGTTCTAGCACCCAGCTCACACCAGGGTAGATTCTGATTTTTCCCAGAGGGTTGGCAATTTTCTCCATGGATGAAAGTCAAAACCAGTGTTGTCCAGGGGGGTGGAACCCTTCAAAACAGGCAGAGAAGTATTCCCTGCACTCTGGGCTCCAACAGTTATGGATCCTCAGCTTTCCTCCCTCTAGTGCAGCCCCAGTGCCCGGCCTGGGAACCAGCATTTGTGTGCTGACAAAGCTCCCTGAGAAATCAAAGTGCTCCTGGAGGGGGTGCTGGACTCCTGGACACCCCCAGCCAGCAGCAGGCTCCTTCTCGGGGCACTCGTGTGGCTTCTGTCTTATTTCCTTGGAGATTTAACACAGAAAACACCAAATTTATGGTATCCACCACACACCCTTTTCATTCCTCCTCTCTTGCTGCTGTTTTCTCCCCACAGACACGCTGCTAAACCTGATCAGTCCACGGGTTTGTGCTTTAAAAGCTGATTTTCACCCCCAGTTGGTAAAACATCCACTCAAACTCTGGTGTTCCAGTGGGAACCTCTGCTCCTGCCTTCCCAGGGATGGGAGCAAGTTCCAAAATAAAAATATGCTTTTATTTTGCACTGCAACCCCCTCAAGTGGTCACTGATACATTCTCTCTCTCTCTCTCATATCCAGGAATAATCCTGTCTATAAAATATTCTTGGCTGACAGAGTTCTGTTCTTATTTGAGATGCTGGTTTTGCTCACACTTGTATTGATCAAGGAATACAAGTGAAGGTTGCCGTGGTAACCTTTGCAAAACTCAGTATTTTTATCCTTATTTGGCAGATTTGTGCTGTTTAAAATCACATTTTCTCTTTGACCCTGTATTTCTGACCATTATTAACCAAGAACTTAGAAGATTTATTTTTTAAAAAATTTGGGTTTGGGTTAGGTCTGATTAATTTTTTTTGTTTTTTTAAATCGTGTTTCTCACTTTTCTCTGGGCTTTTTTCGGGGGCAGTTCTCCTCTTATAACATAACATCTCCTCCATATAACATAATACTGGGAATTAGCCAAAAACTTTTCCCAGGAACCCACCCCTCTGTTCCACCCCCCTCATTCCCACTGAGCTGGGGTGTCAGTCAGAGCCTCAAAATTAATGTAATTCGGGAAATGCTTTTTCTTTTTGAGTGTCTTAAGGAGGTGAAATAAAAGGTTCCTTTGCATGTTGAGTCAGAGGGACTCTCCTTGTCCCTCCCTGCCTTTCTCCGTCCGCTTTTCAGCAAAATAAACCAGGAATGCCAAGCCAGGGAATCCTAGGAAGGAGCCTGCTGCCCTCTCATGGCTCCCGCAGCAAACAGCCGGGAGGAAAACGGGAACAAACAGCTGGGAAAATCCCCCTTATTCTCCAGGAAAATTCCCGTTCCAGGCACAGGAGCAGAAGCCAGAACAGACTAAGCAGGAAGGGATAGCTCCATGTCCCGAGTTATCGCAGGGAATGCTGTTTGGTGGGGTTTGATTCCCTGAATTTTCAGTCCCTTTTCTTCCCAGAGGTCGTTCTGATGTGGTTTGGGCACCGCAGCAACTGCTCCTCCAGCAGAAAACCCATTTATTGCTGGAAATCCCATGAATTCCCCGGGATCACTGAGGGATTCAGGATTTATGTGCCCCATCCCTGGGAAGTGTCCAAGGTTGGGTTGGATGGGGCTGGGATAACGAGATAACAAAGGTCTGTTATCAGGTAACTGCCTGGGTTTGGGAGCTCCTGCTCTAAACTGAATCACAAAAGAGGAAAACTCTGGAATTCCCCGTGTCCTGGAAGGGAACATCCCCCAGGACGGGGACGAGCAACAGGAAGGCAAAGTTTTCGGGAATCTGCTGATTCCAAAGCTCAGCAGAAGGAGGGATTGTGCATCCCCCTTACAGCCACTTCCGTGGGAGGAAGGGAAAAAAACAGGGGGAAAAAAACCAAAAAAGGGATGCAACCGAATCCAAGCTTGGATTTAGGGGATCAGAGGGGAATGGGGCAGCCTGGGGATGAACGGAGCTGTGCTCGGTGCTTTTCTCCTCCCAACCAGCACCGATCCTGGCAGCTCCCCCTGCGGTGGAAGGGGAAAAGCTGGCACTGCCAGCCCCGTGCGCTCCCGAGAGGAAAAACAAGCTCCCATCTCCTCTGGAGCCGGGTGCTTTTCCCCACTCATCCCCTGCCCGTGTGTGCAGGGCTGCTTTTCCCCGGGAGCTGTGCCTGAGCAGGTCAGGGGAAGAAGGATCCTGCCCCAAACCCGCTCAGAGGTGGTTCCCCCTCTGCCATCCCCAGCTGCTCCTCACCTCGTGCCCCCGGTCAGAGATGCTGAAAGCTGAGCTCGAGTGGAGAGGAACAAGAGAGGATTCTCCCAGCTCCCCTCTGCTCCCCTCCCTTCCTCCTTTTACTCCCCGAAGGAAAAATCCAAGGCAGTCCCTCACTCCCAGCCCATGCTGACCTGTCCACAATGGTTGCTCTTGGCTCAATAAGGGACTTCTTTTCCCCTGGCTAAATAAATCACTTGGATGCTTCTCCTGAAGGGATCGTGATTGAGCTGCAGGGTTTTAAAACAACCACACAAAACACTGACTGGGCAATGCATCCTCACCTGGCTTTCTGCAGGGGCACAGGACGAGGAGGGATAGCTTTGGATTAAAGAGGAGACATTTCAGTTCTATATTGGGCAGGAATTGTTCCCTGGGAGGGTGGGCAGGCCCTGGCACAGCTGTGGCTGCCCCAGGATCCCAAGGGCTTGGATCACCCTGGGATAGTGAAAGGGGGTGGGATGAGATGAATTTTAAGGTCCCTTCCAACCCAACCATCCTCTGATTCAGTGGTTCTATTTGTGCAAGACCTATTTCAGCTTTATACTTCACTCTCAAGGCTCCACGCTGGATAAAAGTTACACCATGCAGCAGAAATGCTGAATAAAGGTGGCTTTTCCCTGAAACCACTGCAGATCCCCAACACCCACTAAATTAACAGTCACCCCAATGTTTAGCAGCAGCTGAAAATATTTAATACAACACACTGCAAAGCTGCAGGCAGGCAGATGCAGTAATTTCTGATGCAGGCCCAGCTCCTCGGCAGAGCTGGTTAATTCCCAATTAGAGGAAAGAAAGAGCCAGTGCAGCTTTGCTGTTACCCAGAGGCACAGAGACTCGGTCAATAAAAGCAATCCCTGTCCCCCAGGAGCTATTCCACTGAAGAGCAAGCCAGCTCCTGCTGTTTTAAAATCTCTGCTGGTGGCAGAGCTGCCCCAATGAACAATCGATGCTCTAAATCAAGCACAGGATCACAGACACACTTAATGATTTTTATTACAGGGGGAATCGGAGAGTTGAAAATAAATATTCCTCTGGCAGCCCCGGGGCAGGCTTGGGTGGGGAGTGAAAGGGAGGAGAGCCTGAAACCAGGATAAAATAATTCATGGGATCACAGCAGGGGCTTGGATGGCACCCTAAACTCATCCAGTTCCACGGGCAGAGACATCTCCCACTATCCCAGGTGCTCCAGCCTGGCCTTGGACACTTCCAGGGATCCAGGGACATCTCTGGGTGCCCTGTAAATGATAACCCCCCTGCTCTCAGCGCTCTGCCCAGCGCCAGGCAGGGAATTTTAGGGAAGCAGGAGGTGCCAGGTCGGTGCCAGCTCCGTGTGCTCACCTTCCCGGTGAGCAGAGCCCAGCCCGGGCGGGTTTGGGGAGCTCCCCCGGGCAGCGATGCGCGGCTGCTCCGCGGGGCACCCGCGGCTCTCCCGGCCCCATCCCGCCCGCTCCATCCCCGCAGCAGCCGCTGCCAGCCAGCCCGGCAGCTCCTGCCGCCCGGGAAAGCACTTCCTGCCCTGGATTTGAGATAAAACACCCAGAGGAAGAGTCCCGAGGTAGCCTTGTCAGTCAGCTCGAACTCCCGTTTAAATCGGGGGATTTTAGCCTTGCGGCAATTTCGATCCGTGCTCACACCAAAGCAGGTGAGCCCTTGTTACACAGCGACCTTCTGGTGTCTGCAGGCAAACAAGAGACCTCCAGACTGATTTCCAACAGAGCCACGTGCTCCCAGCAGGCACCCAGCAGCAGGATTTATTTTATTTCCCAAAGCAGCGCTTGGATGCGGCAGGAATTCCCAGCTGGGCCAGGGGAAGCTCCTGCTCTCCAGAGCAGGAATTCTTGCTCCTCCCGCGTTATTCTGGCTCTGCTCCTCCACCAGGCTGCTCTGAGCCGAGCTGTGGCGTGTGACGGATGCTGGCTGGGTCCAGCAGTGACAGATGAAGGCTGAAACTGTGTGAAAATTTTTGCAGCCATAGTAAAACTGGCAAAGCTGGCCCGGGGCCAGCTCCACCTCGATGTTTACAGCACTCCCCAGCACTTCCAGGCAGGCAGAGCAAAGATCAGCCCTGAGTTTATTGACCTGTGCCGCCCTCAACTCTTAGAAACCCTCTTTGATTTTTATTTTATTCCCCATTCTGCCCTCAGCACCCTTTTAAGCGGGAAGGAAAATCCCTCTGCTTTGGTTCCTGTGAAGGAGCACGGCTGCACAAAGCACTGGCTGCTTTCATCTCCAAACTTTGCTTTTCTGACATAAATAGTGAGGATTCACCTCTCGGATCTCCTCATCCCCTCTTCAAAATGCTTTCTCATCTCCCTGAGCAACTCTTGTATCACAGGATACGGAGCATGACTGAAAATCATGCTGCAAAGGAAAATGAGGCTTTTTTTCCCTTTCTAAAGGAAAAAACAGAATCATCTCCTGGCTGCAAAGGTGAGGGGCAAAGGAACAGAAGTGCTGACCACAGTGAACCTGTGTTTGGAGCAGGACTTTGCATTTTGGATCAGTCCCAAGGTCCCTCTGCTCCCTTCCCCTGGAGGAATGAGCAGGGAGCTCCCCACTCCTAGGCAGTGCCACAGCCTTGGTGAGCACAGCAAATGCTCATTAAACCGGGCAAAGGGGTGGCCCTGGCCATCAGTCACCACTGATAACCCAGCTGGGGGGACTTTGTGCCAGGCAGACACGTGTGGAGAGGGGCTGGGCCGAGGTGTGGCTGTGCCCTTTGCTCCTGGCAGTGCTCAAAGAGCCCCAAACAGGATTTCCTAGCACTTCTATCCATAAATAACCTGTAGATACTGGGCTTCTCTGCTGTCATGGAACTGTAGAGGCATTTAGGGTGGGAAATCCATCGAGTCCAACCATCCCCAGCACTGCCAAGGCCACCACTGCCCTGTGTCCCCATGTGCCACCTCCACAGGGCTTTAAATCCCTGCAGGCTGGGCACTACAGCACTGTGTTCTGGGGGTTTTGGCCACAAAGGACATTCCTGGCATGACCAGGAGCCTCCAGACCTGCAGGAGGCAGAGAAGGGAGAACATGGAGCACCAGCACCTCCTTGACCACTTCTCATCCAAGGGGTCCTGGTGTTTGCAGTGTTCCTGTCCCTCGAGATCCCAAACCCCACCCAACTAAAATGATGTCTTTGATCCTCCTGCTCAGGCCAGAAGGCAGCTGGAACCAAAGGAGGATTTTGTGTCCACACAGCAATTTGGGAACTGAGCCGTGCACGGAGCTCAGAGCGAACAGAGATCTGCCGTCCACACTCATCTTCCTGCAGGCCCCCCTTCCCAAGGTCTCCTCAAAACAGAATAACATCCTTTGGTGCATTTTCAATGGGTCTTTCCTGCTCCTTCTTCTTGGAATATCTGGCGTGGTCGTAGAAATAGATGATGATGAGAGAAGCAGCGTTCAGGAGGAGGATGAGCAGCATGATCCAGTAGGAATATCCGTAGGTGTGTTTGGATCCGAGGTGTGTCTGCAGAGAGGTGGAGCATCCATGGGCCAGCTCTTCTGACAGGCTGTTGCCTTGGACATTCACAGGGAAAAGGATCAAGGCCAGGAGGGTGAGGACTCCTAGAAAGCAGAAATATAAAATGCTATTTTTATATGAAAAGTAACATTTTAGAGGAGAAACTGTAATGCTATTTATGTAGCGACTTACAGTCTGCTTTTATCCTTGTCCTAATCCATTTTAATCAATTTATTGGATTTTTATCATTAGTAAACTATGGGGGCATTTAAAGAATCTGCCAGGTGTTTTGATACAGGCAATGATATCATCTAAAATGATTAGATTGTCACTGATTATTCTTAGATAAAGCCATTTAATTCAACTCTTTTTCCACTGAATTTAGGGATGATGAGTATCGTGCATTCACCCCTTTGGTGATTTGTCATTGCCTGTTTGATATGAGCCCAAATTCATGGATGGGCAGTCTCACAGCTGGATAAATATCACAGCTGGATAAATATCACAGCTGGATAAAATATCACAGCTGGATAAAGCCCTGAGCAGCCTGGTCTGTGCTCAGGGTTGGCCCAGGAGCTTAAACCTGGGGACCTCCTGTTCTTTACAAGCTGAATTATTGGATCAGTCTGGCATGAGCCAAACTGTGATGTCTTATTCTATTTCTCACTGCTTCCCAAATGCAAAAGGAGTTCAGTGCTTTGACATTTAACTCAATATTGCTCTTACATCTCTGCTTTCCTCGTGCCAACAGAGCTGTAATCTCTGAACTGTGGTGGAACAGTTCCATTCCTGCTCTCCAGGCACCTCATCCCACCCCAGCT
This sequence comes from Rhipidura dahli, assembly GCA_013399225.1. Taxonomy (NCBI): domain Eukaryota; kingdom Metazoa; phylum Chordata; class Aves; order Passeriformes; family Rhipiduridae; genus Rhipidura; species Rhipidura dahli. The sequence goes on from VXAC01000888.1 coordinate 107,488, forward strand.
CACGCTGGGACAGCTTCATTTTTTATTCAGGAAGACACTGTGGGAGAATTAGGAACCTCCAGGATGACCTCCTCCATTAAACGATGCGTGATTTCCCATAAAAATACACCCACAGCACAATAAACTTCCAGGTCACAGCACTTGCAGGGCTGTTAAAAGTAACCACAACCCTCAGCCAACATGAGAATTTATTTTCTCCCCGGTATTTATTTTGGTCCTTTCGTTTCAGTCAGAGCTTGCAGGTTCAGGGCTCAGAAAAAACCCTCTCATGTGATGAGACAATGATCTGCTCGTCTCAGAAGTGAATAATTGTCTAATTAAGCTTTTGTTCACTTTTCTTACTGCGTTTCACAGCTGCTTCAGCATCTGGGTTAAGAATGGGTGATTTTCACACCTCCACCTGTACTTGTTATAATTAAGATTCTCTGCACTGCTCCCTTCCCAGCAAGGGCTGGTGCTGTCCCCAGGACAGGGTGGTGCTGCTGGGGACACTTCTCCTCTGGACCTGAAGGGCCTTTGAAGGACAAAACACCCGTGCTGAAGTACCTTCTAATCAGATGTCTTAAAAGGAAATTATTCGAGTGCAAGCCTATTATTAGAGGAACACCTAATCCCCTAGAGATTAATTGGGTGTGAGAGCTGCAGTGTGGCCACAGCAGCACAGGGAGGGCAGGGAGCATCCAGGCTCCATCCAAGCAGGAACGTGGGGTTCCACCTCCAGGAGCTCTTTGACAGGCTCCCAGCTGGAATGACTCAGCATCTCCACCATTTGTTTTTTGTTTTTTTTTTTTTTTTAATGCTTAGGGAATGTTTAAACTGATTTTCACCTGAGACTTTTTGGGGTTTTTTTTTTAAGGGGGAAATAATTTTTGCTACGGCTCACCTCTCCAAATTGCTGCCTCCTATAAATACTATTATATAAATATTGATTTGCTGTTATATAATATATTTTACTGGTGTTTCAGAGATGCTTTTCAGGTGTCCCAGCAGGCACAGTCAAAAAGCAAACCCACAGAACAGAATGCATTTCCACGTGTTCCCTTCTGCAGCTATTCCCGAATCCCGGAATCTCGGGATCCGCGGGAGCACGCGCCACTCACCGCACACGGAATTCCAGGTGTAGACTCCCACGGGTCCCAGGAAGGTCTGGTAGGGGTTGCTGACGGTGTTGGTGCAGGTGAAGCCAGAGCTGAGCAGGGAGCTCAGCAGAGCCAGCACCAGCACCACGATGATGGCAACGTTCAGGCTCCGGCTGCGGGTGCTGCTCAGGGCGTCTGCGACTGAAACACAGCGGGGTCAGGGCACAGGAGAGGGCACAGCCCCAGCTCCTGCCTGGGGGGGTTAGGCAGGAGATGGGGGACAGTTCACCCACAGAAAAAGGGTGGCCAAGCATTGGGACAGGGAGTCAGCATCCCTGGAAGCGTTCTGAAGTGGCTGTGGCACTCGGGGGATGAGGATCAGTGGTTAAAATGTTGGATTCAATTACCTTGGAGAGCTTTTCCTACCCGAACATTCCATGATTCTGTGACAATCAGCCTGCCCTGCCCAGTCGGGTGGGCTCAGCCCATGTTGTGACCTCCTGCCAGGGCTGTAATTAAAAGCTAATGAGCAGAGGTTTGGCTGATCTGTACAGATGGAGAAAGAGCAGGAGGACTGGACACAGCAATGAACCCAAACCCCTCTTGGGGTGAAGGAACCCGGGGCTGAAGTACATTGTTGTCTGCTAATCATGCAGTTAGCTGGGTAGTAAACTTCTCTCCTTAATACTTATGTAAAAATTCCCTCTGGAATGGACGTGGCCAGACAGGAATTTTCTGCCTGAAGTGGATCAGAAATCTGGGTGTTCCTCTGCCAGTGTCTGGTAACCTCCACAAATGCCTGTTTTAAACCCTGCTCCAACGTAAAACTCTGCTCCAGTTGTATTTCCTTTCCACAGAGTCCCTCGTGTGCAATAAATTTCACAGGGAGCACCTTCCCCAAGTGCTTTAAAGCTGCTGCCTGGACGGGTCAGGGGTGTTTGCAGGACAAATAAATCTGAGTGTGGTCATCCAGGGGCAGGTGAGGGGGGCTGAGCTCATCTCCTGACTGGCTCTGTCTGCGTGCCCTGTGGGAAAAGGCTGGGGGAGACAGGGCTGGCTCCTTTCTTTTGAAATAAAGGAGCAGCTCCTGCTGTTCTCCCACCAGGACAGGACTGGGTTCGTGGAGGGCTGAGCTTTGTGGGCACGTGGCCCTGACCCTGTAAATGCTGAAAAAGCTTTAGCAGGGAATTTCTCCAGCTCTCTGATATTCTGTGAGAGCTCTGTCTTTCCCATGCATGTGTAACTAAAACAAAGTTACCAGTTTTTATCAATATCCCCACCTGCACTTGTTTTTCCCAGATTGTTGTGGCTTCAACTGGAAAACCACTTGGGAATGGATGTGTCAGAGTTGGGCCAACCCCCTCGAGGGGTGGATGGCCAGAGAACCCAGAGCCCAGAGAATTACTTTCTGCCTTTTAACTCACTTTTTTGTGATCCAACATATAAAAACTTCAGGGGAAAGGCCATTAAAGGGGGGCTTTGCCACCTTTTCTGCTGACCTGGACTTTGTGTGGTTCCTCTACGCGTCTGCGACATTTCCCCACACCCTGCTCCCTCTCCTTTTTCCCCAGTTTATTCCCAGATCATTCCCTGCTGTAGTTCCTGGCCACCAGTCCATGGCTCTTGTGGTCAAACCCTTCAGACCTTTCACCAGTTTTCCCCAACTCCTCCCAGTTTCTTGCTGAGTTGCAACTCCAAGTGCAACCTCCTCAAAGTGTGTTTTGTTGAGGTGAATTCTTTCCCTCCTCTCAATTTAAAGGTTGAAAAGGCAGCTGTAGCCTTTTGCTGCTTTATGTTGCAGCAAAATACAAGGACAGTGTTTTGGAGCTCTCTGTTCAAACAGAGGTTGTGAGAGACAGATTTCTGTAGGAAAATTCCCTTTCTGTGCTGCTCTTGACACGGAGCCATTATTGCAGAATATTCAGGTAGTGCATAAATGGGAGAAATCACAGCAGAAGGGGGAAAAAATGGAGTAAAAACCCCATAAAGAGGAATAAACATAATAAAAAGAGCTGTTGGAAAGGAATGAAAAGGAGAATTCCTCTCACATTTTATATAATACTGCAGTACAAATTAATTTCTGCTCAAGGCACCGGCAGGTGAGGATGTGTTATGGAAATCAGGTGCAAATTTAAGCAATTTGCCTGGAATAAGAGGAAAGGAGGGCATCCGGGGGTGTCCCTCAATGGAATGGAAGTGGGCAGCTCATACCCTGTGCTCAGGCCAAGCAGCCTCACAACCTGGGATCGACTTCTTGGAAGAGAAATAAGTCTGGAGCCAAATCAGGCAGGATTGTGTCATTTCCCTCTGGCAGCCTCACTTCATTTTATCTCTCAGAACATCTCCACAGCTGCCTGGCTACACCTCTCCCACCCCCTAAGTGAGCCTGTTTGTGTCTGACAGTTCAGGGGATGGCATCTGGGCAGCCTCCAGCTGTGCCTGCAACAGAAAATGCTCTTTTCATGGCAACTGATGGTTTTTCATCCCTAACTAGAAAAATGATGGGTTTTTTTATCCCTTGCAGCCTGTGCAAACGGAAGGAGTCTCCAGCAGCTGATCTCTTTGAGTGGGATCAATTGTGACCTGCAGCTGGATAACCTCTGGATCTGTGTAAAACAACCTCATCCTAGGATGAAAACAGGGTTTGCCTGGGTCTCTCCTTAATTTCCTGTATTCACTTTTGGTTTTTCATTCTTAATTCTTCTGTGTTTCAGTGGAATTTCCCAGACTTTACTGAGCTCAGTCAGCCTTCCCAGCATCTTTTACACCTGTGACATGTCAGGAATTAATCACTGAAAAAAAGCCCAGACAGACAAAAAATCCCAAAGAGAGTTCAACAGAGCTCCCTAATTTTTAGGAGATCCCTGGAAACTAATAAGAGCATGAATGAATTGCAGCAATTTCCAAGATTTTGTCACATATTACAGAAAGTGAAGCTATTCCTCTGTGCTGTGGTGAACCTGAAGGACATCCCTGGGTGTTGCTGGCCTTGCTGGCTGCCAGAATTGGATCATCCTGACCCTCTGGACTCTCTAGGTGTGGCTTTTGCTGAGCCTGGCTCGAGCTCTCCGTGTTTGGCTTGGACCAGTCAAAGCTGTGACCAAACCCTCTGACAGAGCATTTTATTTAGAGGTGGTTCCTCTCCAAGGCAATCCCCTCACACAGCTCAGGAAGGCTCTGAGGACTTTGGTTGTTGAGTAACTTTTGCCTTCTGGCTGCCCATTCATCCCCGGAGCCTGGGAAGTGGCTGCAGGGATTTATTGCTCCCTCCGGGCTGGGAAAGAGCACAGGGCACTGGAAGGAATTCAATTCCTTTGTCTTCCATCTTTACGCTTGGAAATTTCTCTTAATGTTGTGGTTTCTAGAAAAAACAAGTTGGTTTTTTTTTTGTCAAGGCTGTTGATGATCTGCTTTTGAACAGTCATCGATAGAAGCCAACCTGGGCTATTGCTAAAAATAATCCCCAACTTCTTGACTCTGATTGACCCTTCTGGGATTGTCCCTCTTTTCCCACACCCAAATGTAACAATGCCGTTTGAAAAACACACCTGGGGTGCACAGCAGAGCTCCCAGCCAGGGCAGAGCTGGTTTTAAATCAAACACCAAATTAAACCATGCTGAGATTGCAAAGCACGTTTAGAACTCCTCTCGCTGGTGGTCTGAAATGTCAGAGTGCAGAAAGCTCAGCACTTTGTTCCTCTGTAGCTCTGGAAACCCATTTATTTGAGGATATCAGCGAAGGAAACGCTTCTCCTGCCTAAGGGGGACAGGAATTTTAATGGATATGAACATAAAGATGGAATGTAAGGAATTCTAGGAAGTATTCTTCCTATTTCAAATATATATGGAATAGAATGATAGGACAGATGGTTTGGGCTGGAAGGGACATTAAAGAACATCCAATCCCACCCCTGCCATGTGCAGGGACATCTTCTACTCTTACAGGTTGCTCCAAGCCCCAGTGTCCAGCCTGGCCTTGGGCTCTGCCAGGGAACAGCCCCAGCTGCTCTGGGAATTCCACCCCAGCCCCTCCCCACCCTCCCAGGGAAGGATTTCTTCAGCAAATAATATTTAATATAAACATGATAATCATGCCTAGTACAGAGGCTGAGAGTTAATTTCAAGTCAGTTCTCCTCATTCTGGATACCTGCCTGACTGAACCAGTGAGTGATGTGGGCAAACCCGTATTTAGATTATTCATAAAGCCCCACTTTTCCTTCAGCAGCCATGGAAAGAAGCTCACAGCTCCTGCTGCTCACTTTGTTCATCCCTAAATAACTGACAGGTGAGAGTTGAGATAGGTTTTTGTAAGTGTTCTCTCGATATTTGATAAGTGATAAACACAAAACCCCAAATCTGCTGAGGGAAAACCCAACCCCAGCAAAGCAGGGAACCGAAACCCTTCAGTGCCAGCAGAGTGCTGTGAGTCCATGTCAGAAATTCCAATCAAAATCGACCCGGTGGCAACACCCAGGCCCTGGGACAGGGCTGTGGGAGCTGCTGTGCAGACAAAGGCACAGCCCCTGGACTGCAGCCAGCCTGGATCCTCCTCCTGTGCCTGCTGAGGAGGGCAGGATCAGCTCTCCAGGGCAGGATTCCACCTTTCCCATGGAGCCCAATTAAAATCAGCCAGAGCTGCCCCACATGGCTCAAGGTTTGGGGCTTCAACCAGCTGCTTTATAACCACCTATAAATGATTTTATTTATTATCTACTCTTGTAAAAATCACGTTCATTATTCTGCTGTGACTTATCTAACTCGATCAGATTGGATGGTTTGGGATTTTGTACTTGTTACATAACAATCCCCATCCATGCTCCACCTTTTGCTGGGAATGCTGCTGTGCTCAGGGTTTCGTGAGAACAGAGGTGTCATCCTGGGGACAGGTTTGTGTAACAGGGTTCTGCCACCGTGGGAATCCAGGTGTTTCTGCAGGTGCAAGCCCAGGAATAAATGAAGCTGGGGAGGAGCTGGGAGGCAGCTGGAGGTTTAGATCTGCTGTGCTGGGGCAGCTCACAACAGCCCACCAAAGAATGGAAATATTTCTTAAAATACCTTAAAATCCCGGAATGGTTTGCGTTGGAAAGGACCTTAAAATTCATCTCACTCCACCCCCTGTCATGGCAGGGACCCCTCCCACTGTCCCAGGCTGCTCCCAGCCCCAATGTCCAGCCTGGCCTTGGGCACTGCCAGGGATCCAGGGGCAGCCCCAGCTGCTCTGGGCACCCTGTGTCAGTCCTTACACCAAATTTAAGTCCATATCTCACATTTCAAAATTACTTGGCCTACTCATATTTTTGGCAGGATTCTTTTGAGTGGCTTTTCTCCCTTTCCTATGTGTCACCAGCACTATTGCTCTGAACTCGATGAGGCAGCAGGGCTGATAAAATAAGTGCAAACCCTCAATCCTGGCAGCAGCTTTCAGGTTTATTTACCTCTGGGTGTTGTTTTGTGTGCTTTGTTCTTTTTCCTGCAGCAGCCTTAAAACCTTTCTCTATCAAAGCGCTGCTAATTCAGTAGTAGGTAGAAAAATGTTTGAAGTCAGACAATAAATTAATAGAGTGAAATTTAAAAAACAACCTGGAAGGTGAATGAGGTTTGTGCATCCCTTAATAAAGTGCTGAGTGCTGCTTTTCTGTTCCTCCCTGAACTGCTGAAAATTAAAGTCAATTTGACAGAAAATTCCCGTTCTGTGGTTTTTTTCTCTTGTTCCAAGGTGCAGGCCAAGATCCCAGGTGATGAGTTGGTATTGTCAAGGAATGCTGCAGCATTTCTGTGCCTTTTTGGGGGGGGGTATCTTATTTTATACCACTTTGATCCCCAGACTGTTTTGTGGCTATTCTTGCTCTCATTTAAAGTATTGTAGTTACAGGTGAATGAAGGATGGATGTGTCCATCAGCAGCATGAGCAAGGAGATCTATCCAAATTAGATATGGAGAAGGAATTCCTCCCTGTGAGGGTGGCTGGTGAGAGAAGCCGTGGCTGCCCCTGGATCCCTGGAAGTGTCCCAAGCCAGGTTGGACGGGCTCTGCGATAGCGCAAGGTATCCCTACCATGGCAAGGCTGGGATGGGATGATCTTTAAGCTCTTCCCAACCCAAACCCAAAGCAGAGCCGCCTCCAGGCGTGCCAGTACTCACCTTGGAAGGTGGTTTGGGACACCTGCAGTCCTGCATCCACGAACTGCTCGCAGGTGCCGCTGAAGAGGCCGTAGGTGAGGCTGACGGTGACCACGGAGCTGCCGCGCGAGAAGCGCGCCTCGCTGCTCACCCACTGCGGCGTCGCCAGCACCACGCAGATCACCACGAAGGAGCTCACACAGGTGCAGAAGGCACAGGCAAACATGGAGGTTTTCTTTCTGGATGGCATCTTTCTGTGGATTTTTTTTCCCAACCCCTCCAAGTTCAGAGGATTTTGGTCCCTTTAGTCCGGTTTACCATGGGGGGTGATTCCTCCTCGGCCCCGGCCGCGCTCTGCACCAGCACGGAGTCATCCCGGTGAACTTTAAGCAAACAGCAATAAAAATGGAAAACGACTGAACTTTGCTCTGGGGAAGAGGTGTTGCTGTGGAGACAACCAAAGCAGCCTGGCAAAGGCCAAAGGAATTGTCCGTGGATGATTCATGGTCTTTGCCAAAGCGGCACTTCCCAGGTCGCCACGCTGGGTTCAACTCGAGCACCTTCCCAGCTCACCTCACTCCTCCTCATTTGTTGCTTTTTCCTCTTCCAATCCTGCTAGCTGGCCTGGGAAGAGTTTTTGTTGAATCTGCACCTGATGGTTTATGGTAAAGAGCTGTAAAATGTTCTTTCTCTGTTGAAATTCCCAGCTTGCCTAAGAGCTACCCAACCATCCCCTCGGGAAACCTTTTAAATTCTTTAGATTTTGGGAAACACTGGGTGGCTCTTGGGTTTTGGTGGGGTAATGAGCTTCTGTCTACTGTCAGTGGGTTATTTCTTATGAAGAGCTCTAATTCCTAATGAAATTCCATGTATTTTCACAGAAAAACTCCTTCCCTTTCTCTTTTTGTCAGGGAGGAAACAAATACCTTGAGCAGGCCTTCATTTCAGGGAAGGATTGGCTATGTAAAGGGAGAAATCCTGAAACAAATCTGTGCTGGACTATAAAGCAAGGGAATATATTCATTTTTTTAACCCCAGCTGACCTAAATAGCACCAAAAGGACATGACTTGAACCAGAACCTTCACTGCTTAATAAAAAGCCTGAAGCCAAATTTCAAGAATTTGAGATAAACTCAGTCCTCCCTTTTTTTTGGGGCTTGGACCAGGAACATAAATGAATCATTTATTGCCAGGGTAGAGTAACAAAGGTTCCATCAGCTTTTATTTCTATTAATTATAATGCCATTATCCCACTTTATACTGGGTCCCTGCTCCTGGATCATCCAGAGCTTTTTAATTAACCTTTAGGGAGCAATATGCTGCTACATCAGCCTGTGGAGTTCTTGTCCTGAAGCTTCCCTGCTTTGCCCTGTGAGGACAGGGAGAGATTCCTGAATTTTTCATGGATTTGAAATACAAGAATTGTTTTGGGAGGAGAAAATACCTTTCTGCAAAGCAGTGTCATTGTACTGAGATTTTTCTGGTTCAAGATTTGTTTGATCCCAAACTTTTAAGCAGTAATTAGGTTTGAAATCAATATATCTACGTAATATAGTCTTGATTTTTGTTTCATTTTTCAAACTGTTTGAGATTTCAATGCTATTTTTGAGGTCATTGTTTATAGGAATAAATAAATATAAATTTTTTTTAAAGTATTTAAGTTTTATTCCTAAAGAATTGAAATGCTTCATTAACATAGTGGAAATCAGTCAGGATTTGATTTAAACTCTGAGGAATAAAAGGAAATTTCTAATCCTGTCTGAAGTAATAAGAAACCTGCCTCATTTTCTGTCCCGTACCCAGTTAAACTTTAACCCCAGAAATACAGCAAGGCATTGTTAGGCTGAGCCATCTCTGCAGGTTCATTAATCCACCAGCTCTGTTCTCCAAAGGACATAGTCCAGGACTTTGTCATCCAAGGATATTTTCTAATAAACTGAGCTCAAAGCCGCCCTCCTGCCATCAGCTGTGCCACTTGTCTCCTGTGAAACGTGGTTTAAAAAAAAAAAATCAATATTTAAGAAGTGATGTTTGTCTTGGTAAAAACTGCCAGGGAGTTATTTTTCAGCTCCTTCAGTTTTGATGAACTGAGCACCCACCCCTTTAAAAACAATGAATAACAGAGACTCAGAGCCTGGTGAATAGCCTGGAGTTCCCTTCCTTGCAATCTGACTCAATTATGTTCAGTTTTTGGTGACTCAGCTCCAATTGTGATGGCTCAGATCATTGGAATTCTCCTGTGGCTCAGGGAATTGCTCTGTAAATGAGACCATAATTTGCTTTTTTCTTGCCTGTCACCTTGAGGTTTATTCTCTGCCTAAGCTAGGATTCCTTGTCTTTTTTTTTTCCTTGCAGCTCCTTGTAAAAACATCACAAAACCTGGAATTAAAGCTGTAGCTTGACAGGACAAACCTCATCACATGAGAGAAAGGAGGAGAGATTGGTTTCCTCTGACTCAGGGACAGAATTTCCTGATCAGCACCTGATCAACTCTGCCCCCACGGATCCTGACTCAGCCCTGCACAGCCATCGAAGAGAAACATCAGATTAATTTGTTATGAACCAGGGGGGCAGCAGAGAGAGCTGGAATCCTGTGATACATAAAACAACCCATCATTTTTAAGGATTGCTTCTGTGAATATTTCAATTCTGTTTAAGTCAGTTTGCTTTGTGCAAAAAATACAAAAGGAAAGCCTTTAAACTCAAACATCTCACGCACATCTGGTTTGTAATGTTGCAAACACATTCTTACATGGGAAAAACACAAATCCCACGGTGGTTTGATGCCCACAGCTCCAGCAGGATCAGAGATGAGGGAGGAATTCTTCCCTGTGAGGGTGCCCAGAGAAGCTGTGGCTGCCCCTGGATCCCTGGAAGTGTCCCAGGTCAGGCTGGAGCACCCTGGGGTAGTGGGAGGTGTCCTTGCCCAAGAAAGGGAAGGGTTTTAAGGTCCTTCCCAACCCGAACCATCCTGGAATTCTGGGATGCTCTCCCGAGGAATCCAAGGTTTGGCTCTCAGGTCAATGCTCTCAGCTGTGCTCAGCAGCAGCAGCCAGGGAGATTCAAGGTGAAGCCACTGCAAATTATTCTCAGTTCTGCTGCAGCTGCAATACCTCGGTGCTGGAGGTTTTAAAATTCTGTGTTCTGTTTAAATATTTAATTTCAAACCAACTGACTGCTGGCAAGGTGACTGGGCAGGAAGTGCTGCTGGTATATGGGATTCTCCTTGGGCCTGACCTTCGTGGTGCATCCCTGGCTCTCCCACAAAGCCCTGACATCCTTCCTCATTTCCATTTTCAATGTCTGGTTGCAGAGGAGCTCAGCTGCTTCAGCCCTCAGCTGGTTTTGGCTCCAAAAGAGATTCAAAAAACTTCCAGGATGCTCAGGATCAGTCCATGGATTCCATGCAGGATCAAACCACGTGCTACCAATGCTGCCTCTCCCTCTTCTATGATGGATAAATTGGAATTGAAGCAAATTATAGAATATTAAGAACAAAATGTTTTTTTTTCCTGTGGTACTTTGCAGCCAGCACTCAGATGGAAACAGGGATTTGTTTGTGCCTTTTGGACCAGGAGAGGGAAATGGGATAAAGCATCCTGGCTTTGATTGGAGCTGGAGCTGAGAAGTGATCTGAAAATGATTGCAACAGTTCCTTGGAAAACTGGAAGAGGGGTGTGAGCACAATATTTATGGATCCCTGCCCGCTGCTGCTCTGGGGAGGATTTGCACAATTCCATCTCCTGATTTCTTCTTTCACTCTGACCTCTTTTTTTTCATGGCACTTTAAAAAACAAAGCAAATGCATTTGAAATTTTCCTCGGATTTCTTCCCGGGAAGTGCCCAGAACTTCTCAGCTCAGAGCTCCATCTCGGGATGGCTGTGGATGTCTGAGCTCTGACACTGGAGTGGGATCCCAGCTGGAATCCTGTCCCTCAGCCAGGTGGAATATTGTCACCAGCCCCTCGGAGCTCCATCCTGTCACCCCAGCAGCCAGCAGGAATGGGGTAAAAAATAGGGAAAAAAACCCAGGAGAATTTCCAGTTTGGAATTAAAGTAAGTGGAAGATCCCAAAGCCGCCAGGCTGGAATCAGCACAAATGTGCAAAATCCTGCTTTGAAATCATTGCTGCTGCCAGGGCATCCCTCAGACCTGCACCAGAGTGAGTTGTGTCCACTCTGCGTTCTTTGGAGAAAGCCTGGAGTGCTGGGATAAGGGGGAATGGCTTCCCACGGCCAGGGAAGTTGGAACACCCCTTGCTCCCGTGGCAGCTGCAGGGACAGCCCCGAAATTGCCTTTTCTCCACGATGCTGGGATTCAGAATTCATCCAGCATTAAGTTTTGATGGGAAATGAATCCTTCCAGGGGCAAGTTTATCTTCTACAGCATCTCCCAGGGCACCCGCTGTGGCAGGGGAAGGGCAGCAGCAGCTCCCTGAGCATCTGACTCACTGCTTGTGCTGTTTCTCCCCATTTCCAAGCTGTAAATTCCTTGGTGGGAATGTTTGCAGGCCATCATGGCAATAATTGTTAAAAAGTCTCTGATCTGCATTGCAGGTTTTTTAAACCAATATCAGAACACCCAGAATTGTAAAGAAGAAAGAAGAAGAACAAACCCACGCCTAAAATTCTCCATCTTGTTACCTACGTATTACTAATATCCCATAAACCTAAACCCCAGGATTCCAACAAATAATAAGGAGTTTTAAAATGAAATTTTTAAACTCTAAATCTATTTTCCATTTTTCTTTAACTCCAGAAGTCATGGTCTGCATTTACCTGAACAACAGAACTCCACTAGAGCCTTTAAGATCTCTCAGAGTATCTTTTCTCCACACCCTAAAAGGTGGTACAGCTTTAAAATGATGTGGTTTGGTGTTAAAATGTTTTCATTTAGGACTGAATCGTGAAATTGAATGGTCAGGTGCAGTCCAGTGAAGAGTGACGGGGCAAAGAAACCTCCTGGCATTTTAAGCAACAGAAAAGACACCCCTTGCAATATTTTCATTTTAATGAAACGTGGCTTTGGAGCTGCTTCAAGGTGTGGAGTGTTTAAAACAACGCCTTGAGGCGGAGCAGGAGAGAAGAGCAGGCAGGGCAGGCTTTCCTTTATTGCAATTCCTGTCACAATTATAACGAGATGTGGGTTTGAACGCTTCCATCTGCTCCTACAGACTCCTAATTTCAGATTCCAAACGGAAAAACCTTCCACAAACACCCCTTTGAAGTCATTAAATTAACTGCTGCTGGAATATTGCACAGCCTCACGCTTTTGCCCAGTTATTCCCACTTTGAAGAGTTTTCCCTGCATTTTCAGGCTGGGATGGGTTTGCAGTCACAGAAATCACAGGGCTGTGCCAGTTCTTTGCTGTCCTGCCTCTGATTTCCTGATTTCTTCAGGAATTTACAATTTTTCTTCCAGTACATCAGCAAAAAGACTGAGCCAGCACTCTCTACCGAGAGATTTATACTCAAATAAAGCGTTGGTGTTCAGATATTGCCTTTTTTCTTCCCTTTATTTCCTGAGCTTGCTCAATTATTCCTACTTTGAAGAGTTTTTGCCCAAATATTTCTACTTTTAAGAGCTGGGATGTGTTTACAGCCACAGGTCTGTGTCAGTTCTTTGCTGTCCTGCCTCTGATTTCCCAGTTTTTTTCAGGACATTTAAAATTCGTAGTCCAGTAAAAAGACAGGTCTTCTGTGTTGGAACACCAAAATAAAATGTTGCTGTTCAGATATTGCCTCTTTCCTACCATTTATTCCTGGAGCTTGCCCAATTATTCCTACTTTAAAGAGTTTTTGCCCAAATATTTCTACTTTGAAGAGTTCTCCCTGCATTTTCAGGCTGGGATGGGTTTGCAACCACAAAAACCACAGGGCTGTGCCAGTTCTTTGCGGTCCTGCCTCTGACTTCCTGATTTCTTCAGGACATTTCTGATTTTCATTCCAGAATATCAGCACAGAAGTCAACCTACCGTGCTGCTACCAAGGGAAATCATGTTGGAATACCCCAAAATTAAATGTTGGTGTTCAAACATTGCCTTTTTCCTGTCGTTTATCCCCTTAGCTTGAAGCAGAGGAGATGCAAATGCCTGGAATTGCTCGAGGTGAAGTTCCCACCACTTCTGCTGGAATATCACTCCTTCCACACTGCAAAGGGAGGGATGCAGGGGCTGGGGCCAGCCAGGAGCTGGGGGAGGCCCTGCAGCACCTCTGGGAAATGGGAAGCCAGGGTGAAAGGGCTGCCAAAGAGCTGCCACTGCTGATGGGAAGAGAGGAAAAGACACCTGAGCAGTGGGGCTGTGAGGTGGAGGAAGGATTGGGATAAATGTGGGTAATATGTGCCTGTTGTTATCTTATTTTTGCACAGCATTGCAGCCTTCCACTTTCTTAAATTTAGTTTTGGTTCCTGTCATCCTTCTGTCAAGGTGATTAAATTGCTACCAAATGGCTTCCAATCCCACAGCAGCTTCACTTCTCGTTCTCTCCCCTTTCTCACCAGCAGAAATTCTCCTCAGACTTTGGGGAGATCTGAAATTGGGTTTCAAGACACTTCAGCCTTCAGAATCCCACTCCTGGCCTTTAAATCTGGATTTCTCGCTGAAGCTCTCTATCAGAGAGCATCACACTGGGTTGTTTTTCTGCAGCCAACAAGAAACCAGCCTGAGGCTGTTGGCTGCAGCTCGTTAATGCATCCTGGAAAACACGACTGGCACAAACCTGGTCTCGGAGCATCCTGGATGAGACTGGAAGGAAGCAGAGCTGGGAACACTGCTAGGGACTAACAAGGCTAAATTATCAATATAATTATGAGCATGAGTGTGGAGGACTGGATAAAGTTTACAACTTCATTCCACAACTGCAGTACTGATTAGATCTTCCTTTCTCTCCAGCAAATCCCTTCCCTCCAAATAATGCATTAACAACTCCAGGGTGCACGTTCTTGGTGTTTATTGTACAGCTTGGCTCCCCATTTCTGTCTCATGGCTCATTAATTTTGGGGCCACACAGCCTGACACCACTTTTAACTCCTGCACTAATAGAAAACGTGGCCATTTTGCCCAACATGTATAATAATTCTATTTATTTTATTGCCTGGCTATAAGCACTCATTTAAATTAATATCCGATCCCTTGCAAATGGTTACCAGTGAGAAAATTGCTGCCTTGCAGTCATTTGAGCTGCAAAAATGTTCATTCAAACCCAGCTCCTCGCTGGTGCTGGGCCCACTCACACTGCTGGGTCTGCTCCTGGAATTTTAGCCTCCCACTAAATTGCTGTTTCCTTGTCAACACGATGCCAAAGGGACACAATCAGGCCCTGATGAAGTTTCTTGCAGAAGAGACAAATATTCACAGATGTTCTGATGTTTTTTTTTTTGTCCTGGTGGGTCTTTCTTTACACCCCCTAAAGGATGTGACATCCTTTGGAGCACCGAAATGTTGTGTGCATGGCTGTGGGGGCTTTGGGAAATAACATGGAGAATCATGAAGGTTGGGAAAGACTTTTAGGATCGCTTGGATCTTCCCTGGAGCAGGGATTTCTCCTGCTGGGATGCTCTTCTTGCTCTGGGACATATTTTGGAAAACTTAAATGTGATGTGCACAGGTATGGGGAGGGTTGAAAGGAAAATACGGAATCATTAAGGTTGGGAAAGACTTTTAGGATCACTTGGATCCCTCATGGAGAAGGGATTTCTCCTGCTGGCAGGCTCTTCTTGCTCATCCTTTGGAAAACTTAAATATGATGTGCATGAGCATGGGGGGTTTGAAAGTAATCCAGAGTTTAATTAAGTTTGGGAAAGACTTTTAACATCGCTTGGATCTTTCCTGGAGCAGGGCTTTTCTTCTGCTGGGATGCTCTTCTTGCTCTGGGATATCCTTTGGAAAACTTCAATATGGTGTGCATTGCTATGGGGGGGTTGAAAGCAATCCGGAGTTTGATTTCGGCTGGGAAAAGACTTGTAGGATCCCTTGGATCCCTCCTGGAGCAGGGATGTCTCCTGCCGGGAGGCTGCTCCAGCTCTGGGAGAGGTGTGTATCAGGGACTGGAGCCAAGAGGCAGCAAGATGTGCCTTGAGCCGCCGCGACTCCTGACTCTGGGTAATCCCCTCCTCCCTGCCCTACTTTCCCACCTGCCGTTTATTTTCTATTCCGGGTGTCCCCGTCCCGCTCCGCGGTCCCTCGGAGGGGACGCCGGGGACCGCCAGCCTCAGGTGTGTCCATCCCACCGCAGGGCAGCGGCAGCCCCGGGGGGCCGGGCAGCGAGGGCAGGGACCCTGCAGGGCGGCACATCCCCACCGGGGACCCCGCGGGGATGGGGGCACCGTGAGGGGCGGCAGCACCGGAGCCGCCGGGAGGGAGCTCGGGAGGGAGAGCCCGGCGCTCGCAGCCCCCGTGTGGGCCGGGGAGCGGCGGGGCTGTAGCGGCAGTACCGAGGCTGTGGCGGCAGTACCGAGGCTGTAGCGGCAGTACGGAGGCTGTGGCGGCAATACCGAGGCTGTGGCGGGGCTGTCCCCTCCGTGGCTGTGGCTGTGGCGGTGGCACCGGCCGAGCCCTCAGGCCGCTCCCGCCGCAGTGCCCGCCGTGTCCGCCAGGCGGC
>VXAC01000888.1:123306-155904 GCA_013399225.1 Rhipidura dahli
CGGGCGGGCGGGCGGTGAGGCGGCCGCGGCTCCTGGCGGGGCTGGGACACCGCGCGGCGCTCGGGAGATGCGGGACACGCCGGCAGCAGCTGCGCCAAGGGCACGGCCGGCTCCCCGCACATCCCCGAGCATCCCGGAGCATCCCCGAGCATTCCTGGGCATCTCTGCGCATCCCCGGGCATCCCTGGGTATCCTCGCTCATCGCTGCGCATCCCCGCGCATCCATCCCAGGTGTGCGCGCCCCGGGCTCTGCCCCGCTCCCGGGATGGGGCTGGAGCCTGAGCTGCGCTTTTAAAAGCGGTTTTCTCCCGTCGGTTCCCATCCAGCCCCTCCTGAGGTGAGCGGGGCTGGCGGCCGTGTTCAGGTGAGCGGGACCGGTGGCTGCGGGAGAACTCTTCTGGTCAAGGCTGGTGGTGTTTAAACTCGCTCTATTTCCTTTCGTTCCATTCATTAGTTTGCTTTCACGCGACTTTTCACCGCCGCCCATCACGGGATTTTATTTTTCTCTTTACTCGCGGCTTTGTGGAAAGGGTTAATGGATGTTTGCTATGGGATGGAGCAGTGTTTTCTAATTGTGAAAGGCAGTCTCCTGTTTTTTCCCCCAATTTTTCAGTGAGGCTCCTCTCCATGTGGCTTATTTCCATAGCGTGAAGTGATTTTCTGTGCGTTCAGCTGCGTAGCTGTCTGTGTCTGATTTGGATGGGGTAGACACTGCTGAGTTGAAAGAAAAGACAGCGCTTATCGAGCTGCTTTTTTTTTTTTTTTTGAGATTTTTTTCCTTAAGCTGTTATAAGCCGTGGAAAGTAGAAATAAAGAGGCAGAGAACTGAAAAAAAAAAAAATTATTTAAGTGCGTGACAGTTGTACCTTCCGTGTAGGTTGTGTCTGGGGCTCCTAAATAAATAAATAAATAAAGTAACTTCTGATGAAAACAAATGACGTCTATCTGGAAAGTGGGTGTAGTTTAGAAGAGGTTTAAATGTGGATAAAATGTGCTTTCCTCATCCTGGAGGGACATTATCCCCCAGTTGGCTTTGCTGGTTCAGCTTTGGAATGGGAAGTTGCAGGTTGTTTGCGGGGACCAGCTTTGTCTTGTTCTTGATCAGGTGGAATTTGGGCTTTGAAGAGCCCTTAACGGGGGGCAGCGAGGTGTCTTAAGGGGCAGTCGGTGTCTGCTTTGTGCTTGGGGTGGTGGCACTGGAAAGAAAAGGGGCGGGGATGGAGCAGAACAAGCAGAGAACGCCAGGTTAAGGTCCCCAAGAGGAGGAGGCTGTGCTGGTTTGGATGAAAACATCACCCGTGGGGTGATGGATCAGCCGAGCAAACGGAGTTCAGCTGAAAAGATTTGTTTTCCCAAGTGTCAGAACGAAGTTGAAATGTGCGGAGCGAGCTTAGAAATGTGCGAGAGGAAAGGGAAGAAAGTGATGTGAAGAACAAAATGGTGTGGGCGGGGTGTTGGATTGCTTTGCTGTGCTCCCAAATACAGGGATTGCTGTGCTCTCCTGGCCATCCTTGCTGGGGCTGTGACTGGCATGCTCCGTGTTCCTCAAATGCTGGGAATATGTTCTCCCAAGCACAGAGCAAAACGGAATTCCTGCTTTGAAGGCTTCCCTGACGCCTTTAATAAACGCAGGCATCTTTATGTACCTAAAGCGAGGTGCTGGGGCTGTTTGGGCTGCAGGAATTTCTCCTCGGGCTGGGAAGTGCAGGTGCTAAGTGGGGAATTTTAGCACATTTAGGTCCTAGTTCGCGTTTGTATCTCGGTTTCTCTCCTGCTTTCCATCTGACACGTTTACGGTTATTTATCTGTTATCAAGCTCAGCCGAGGTTTTTCTTCTCTTGAGTTAAGGGCCGACCTTTCCATAAAACGTCTGCCTTAAATCCCTGAATTTTCTTGGTCTTTTTCTTCTTCCCTCACCCTCCACGGCACTCCCAGCTCCTGGGTGGTGTCAGGGATGCACCGTGTGGGCTGATAAAATTATGGGAAGCTGGAAAATGATAGTTGGGGAACTCAGCAGGTTCAATATCTCTGTAAGATCTTCCTGGCCCACTCAGGTTCCCGTGGAGCTGGGACAGAGGGCAGAGCTGGTCCTTGCCTTGCACAGAGCGGGCTCCTCCACCTTCCCAGCTGGGAGGTGACTGCAGTGGAGGAGGAGGATTTGGCACTTTGTTGGGTTTCTGGAGCTGTGTATTTCTGGACCAAAGCTGCAGAGCTGTGTTATTAACTGAGCTGGTTTCAGTGTGTTACAGCAGAGCTCTGTCTGGTGTGCCTGGTGACCTTTGTCTTGCTCATTTAAGAGATACTGTGAAGAAAAATGAGTGGACAGGGCTTGACAAGCTGCCAAGTGAAATAGAGCTGGAGGAAGTCAGCAGTGCAATTCTGCCCTGTCACAGACGCCCCTGGTGTTCTCTCAGAGTCAGATCCACGTGTCACAGATGCACGGAAGGCTTTGGGTTGGAAGAGACCTCAAAGCCCATCCCATTCCACCAGGGACACCTTCCACTGTCCCAGAGTGCTCCAGCTTGGCCTCGGACACTGCCAGGGATCCAGGGGCAGCCCCAGCTGCTCTGGGCACCCTGTGCCAGGGCCTGCCCACCCTCCCAGGGAACAATTCCTGCCCAAGATCCCATCCAAATCTCCCCTCCTTCAGCTTAAAGCCATTCCCTTGTCCTGTCACTCTGTGCCCTTATCAAAAGTCCCTCTCCAGCTCTTGTTATCAGTAACGTGTTTGTGTTCTTCATGCTTGGTGATGTCAGGGACATTTGTTCAAGGTTTTGGAGCAGGTCAGCTGCAGTGGAAAATAAAAAAGAGCAAGTGTGGAATGCTGTGGAGGAGGAAAAGCAGGAAGATTCCCAAGGAATAATGATCATTTATTGTGCTGCTGGGAGTGCACAGAGGCCGCCCTGCTCACTGGAGCAGTGGGAGGTTCTGCAGAAAAATGGTTCAATTTTAGAGAACCTGAGGATTGTGTTGGTCCCTCCTGGGAATGATGTTCACATTTTGTAAATGTGATGCTGTGTTTCAGTCTCTGTTTCCAAAATAGTCCTCAGCATGGATTTATGGCATGGCAGGTGGGGATCCTGTGTGTGGAGGTGGTGGCAGAGCACTCGAAGGCCATCAGCAATGAATGATGATGTTTTGGTGGGAAAAGCCCTTGTTTCTACATAAAAAGTTAAGAGTGAATTATTCTGTGTCTGGACACGCCATGAAAATTTCTCAGGAGGAGTGGTTGAAAACAGATGTTTTGGGTAGAAGCTGCAATTCCACCCTCGTTCCAGGGGGGCTGGCAGGAAGGGACCATATTTCCTTTATAAATAGTGTGGTAGGAACAGCACAATGGGATGAATTTGGTGAATCATCCCTGCAGACTCCAGCTCTGTCGCTTGCTCCACATCCAGCATCCCCAGGGAGGCTGCACTTTTTCCGGGGAGGCTGCACTTTTCCAGGGCTCCATCCCTGCGGGTTGGGAAGCAGCAGCGGAGCAGCCAAACCCGAGGGACGCTGTTTGGATGCCCGCAGTGAGCAGCTCTCTGCTCCTTGATAGGCATTTCATTATTGATCTCCTGCTGCAATATTAATGGCAGCAGAATCCCTCTGTAAGCTGCAATATCGTTCTGTGCCCGGCATGGGAAGTGGTGTGAATTGGATCCATGAATTATGAAGGAGTTTGGAATTGTGTGGTCTTGGCGGAGCGTTTACGGCTCCCCCTGGATGTGACTCTGGTTTTACAGGCTCGGAGCTGTCTCAAGGAATGATTTGGGTGTTGAACTGATTTGTGATGCAGCAGAATTCGGGCTGAATGAGAAGTGGCTGCTCCGTGCAGGGTTTCTGCATCCTTTTAAACTCTTATCTTCCATTTTTAACTCGTTGTGCCTTTCTGCACAGGGTTTCATCCTGGTGCTGTTTTTGCCCTGTCTGGTCTGCATTATACAATCCCAAATGTTTGAGGTGTTAATATTAAAAAAAACCCCTGCCCGTATTTATTCCAGACTTCTTGCTGAAATGTAGATACCTCTTCAGGTTTGTTGTACAAATACATTTAATGCTTGTTTAAGCCAGAGATACTGATAAGGCAGAGATTAGGAGGAGTTCAGCAGCAGCATTTTGTTGGAGTGTTTGTATGGGATTTAATTTTGAGTTAGTCACATTATGAAATGTACTTTTAAGGCATGTTCAGCCGACTTATTGCAGGTATAATAATACTTCCATCACTGATACCCTTTTTTGTCTGCCCAAATCCTCCGTGTTTCCTGCAGAGGGTGCCTCACCAGTGACATCTCCTGCCCCAAAAATGCCCTTTTCCCTTTGGCTCCTGGGACTGACTCAGTGCTGAAATGGCAAAGTAAAATCTGCTCAGAGATCTGTCTGTGTTCAAAGGTGTTTCCTGGCTAAGGGAAGAAATAAAACTAATCCATTGCTGGATTAGTTTGTTGCTTGCAGTGATGGTGGATTGTCACTGGGAAATGTATGACAACTCAGCTGTGGGGTTTTCTATCACTTTTATCCCCCCTGTAAAAGGGAAAAGTTGCTCAATCCTGAAAACTTGGCTCATATGAGATTTCCTTTTTCTAATGTACAGCAATAGGGGTTTTTTTTGTAAGAATGAGAGATCTGAGCAGGTAAAACCAAAAACCAAAACTGCCTATCAGGCAGATGTTAGATGAGACATGAGCTAAAAAAATATCTGAGCAATAGAAGTGACAATTTTTGGGATTCTTGAGTTGGGAAGAGTCAGGTCTTTCCCAGAGGAGTGTGAGGATGCCCCAGCAGCTGGAAGGAGCTGTGCCAGGAACAGCTGTTCCCTGAAGATAACACACAAACAGGGATGCAGCAACCAGGATCACCAGGAAGAATGAGGACTTGGAAAGACTTTGGTTCAGTAGTACAATGAATTTTAAAGAGAAAGCAAATAACAGGAGATTTACAAGGGAAGAAGTGAAAAGTGTGTTACTCATGTCACTTGTAAAAGATCAAGACAAAATAATCAGGTCAGCTGGAGGATAAACCTCTGATTTTTAAGTTTTGTTGCTCTGGAGAAAATAATTTAGACTGAAATACGCAACTCCACATCCATGGCAGGATTTCACCCTTCTGAGCTCAATTGATTCCAGGTTTCCTGATGGTTGGGTGTTCCTTTAATTGCTGTGGGGGTTGAGTTTTCTTCCTTTTCACCAAAATCAGTCTCTTTCATCCGGAATAATTTCTGGAGGGAGCTGAACTGGAGCTGCTCTGGTTCATCACGGTGCCCCTCCAAGACCAGCAGAGCAGTTTTGGTGGAGCCAGAGTGGGATGAACTGGGAGCTGGATGCTTTCAAACAGCCCTCTGCCGTGGCTGTGGGGTGATGTGGGTTGTGAGGAGGACTCACTGCTTGGGTTTGGGTTGGTTAGAGGAGTTGTGATCCTTCCTGCCTATGATCCTGAATCCCAGACGTGCCCCAGGAGCTGCTGCTGTCCTGTCTGTGTGTTCCCAAAGGTGAATTCCCAGGAGGCTCAGCCCATGTCTGCTTCCCTCTTGGCATTTGCCCCCGTAATTTCTTACCTCCCTTGGTTATTTTAATGGAATTTTTGGCCCAAAAGAAAATCTAACTCTGGTGAATGAAAGTCAGTGTGATGACAACTTGAAGCCAATGATGAAAATTCCTGCTGTCAGACCCTCTGGTTTGCAGGACATTTGATAAAGGGTCTGTAAATATTTCTTCACCAAGAGCTGTGATTCTTCAGCTTCAGAGCACTCCTAACCCTTCCCTGTCCCTGCTTATTGTTTCTTTTGGCAAATTCCATCTTAATTGTCTTTTGCCCTTTCGTCTTGTCATCTTTGCTGGTTGTCCTTGGAGGATTATTTTCCTTTGCATTCCCAGCCTCGGTTTCTGCTGGAATATGCTGTGGATTGCTGGAGCTGCAGTGCTGGGTTCTTCCTGAGTAGTAAAACCCTGATTTAAACAAGCCATAAATAACATTTGCACCCCGTGTTCTACGGGATTAGATGTCTCAGGTACTGAGTCTGTTTAATTGAAATTTGGGTTTCATGAATGTCTTCAATCTTGCTGTACAATGTCACTTAAAACATTTAATTATTCAATCGTATTAATTGATCTGCAGCCTGTCTTTCTACTATTCTGATACAACAAAGTTTGCAAATTGCTGCTGAGAGCAGGATTGTGGTGGAACAGCTTTCAGATTGCAGCAGAAGAGCCTTTGTGTAACCATGTTAAAATGATAGATGCTTTCCCTGTTAAACACGGGGCTGCCTTTAAATGGGTTCACGTTATCATTTTGTTTGCAGATGTCAAAAGCTCATTAATTTTAAGTCAAACTCCCTACCTTGCTGCCTCAAATTGCTTTTAGATTGCACATGTGCTGATCAATCTTGAAAAGCCCAAATTAAAAACTCGGCTGGGGGCACGTTTCAAGGCCACAGATCCAACACTTAATTCTAATATGTTTTCCACAGGCACACCTCCCACTCCAGCACTGGTTCCCGGCAGAAGTGGGGGAGAGGAAGTTGTAGAGACTTAAATATTTCTGGGAAGGCAGAGAGGAAAGGAAAAGGTGGAAACAGGGAGCTGTATTTAAATAATGACCTATTTAAATTACACAGTTTGAATTATTAGAAGCAGCTTGTGATGTTGAGATCATTGGTGCTGTCACAATGGGGCAATTTTCAAGGAGGGACCTTAAATCCTGGGGTCAGTTTTGGGTCCCTCGAGACAGGAGAGCCTTGGAGGGGCTGGAGCGTGTCCAGGGAAGGGCATGGGGCTGGGAAGGGGCTGGAGAACTCCTGAGGGAGCTGGGAAGGGGCTCAGCCTGGAGCAAAGGAGGCTCAGGGGGGACCTTGTGGCTCTGCACAGCTCCCTGACAGGAGGGGACAGCCGGGGGGGGTCGGGCTCTGCTGCCAGGGAACAGGGACAGGAGGAGAGGGAACGGCCTCAGGCTGGGCCAGGGGAGCCTCAGGGTGGATATTTGGGAAATTCCTGCATGGAAAGGGCTGTGCAGCCCTGGCACAGCTGCAGTGATGGAGTCCCCATCCCTGGAGGGATTTCAAAGCCCTGTGGAGGTGGCACATGGGGACGTTGGGCAGTGGTGGTGGCCTTGGCAGTGCTGGGCATGGTTGGGCTCCATGATCTTGAACCTTTCCAACCTAAACATTCCCATGGTTCTGTGATTTTATTCCATTTTTAAGTCCCTCTCAATTTCACCTGAGCACAGCGTGACCTGGGACACACAGGGAGTGCAGCTGAGCTCTCTGCACTCAGATTCTTCACTTTTCCCCCTTTTTTTTTTAGTATCTTTGACTGGTGAACTGCCCAAGTTATTTACAAGTTCTGTGCACGTGCAACTTGAGCTGTAATTTGTCCTGAAGAAGCCTGAGAACTGCTGCACTACATCAAACTATTTACCCTTGAAATTTGGCCTCATTTACCAGAATTTTCCGAGGAAGAAACTCGAATAATTTCCTTGGAAAATCACCAAACCCTCAAAACCTTCTCTGTGAACAGAGTTTTACCTTTCTGTTTTCAGGGATTAATACTGGGCAGGATGCTTGTGCTGACCATGTTCTTTCAGGGCAGTTTTGCTCTGTGAACTTTTACTGGGATGGGATTTAAGGATGGCCAGGCCATCTCTGAGGTTTTTTCCCCTCATTCCGAGGGCCGTCACTGGGAGCTGTAATCGGAACCAGCTCCGGAGCGTGGGAAAGGATGGAAAGGAAGGAACTGTCCTGCCAGACAGCATTTGCAGAGCTGTGCCCAGCTGTCCAGGGCCTGGGGGAAGGGAGAAGGCAGTGCTGGGGTAATTTTTCAGCGAGAAATGCAGTCACAGCTGTGTATTGTTTCTCAGGAGTGTGGTAAAAGGCTTTTAAAATTTTTAAGTTTTTCCTGAATTGAGATATATTTGAAACTCTTAAATTCATTGCCTTCCACCAGCTCTCCTAAAGCTGAGCCTGAACCATGTCTTGTGCTGTTTTGTGTCCATCCAGCAGTGCTTTGGACACCTTTAACCATCATAAATGACCATGTTATTTATTATTCAGAGATACTTGATGCACTCTCTCTGATGAGGGAAAGAAGTTTGGGAGACAAACTGGTTGAGTTTCAGCGTTGGGTAATGTGCATTTCACACATTTACATCTATACAAAAATTGGTTCTTACCACCAAAAGAAATGAATCAAAGCCAACAGAACAGGACAAAACAGAGTAAAACATTTTTAAGGTGCGATTTCTGTACAAATAACAGCAATCCCTGTGGTGAGCTAAAGTGCATGGATGGTTTGAATGGGAATAAAGCAAGGTGGGAGTTGGGGATTTTGCTTAGGAGTGAAACTTGGTGTTTAGTTCCCGGGGCTGGAAGTGGCTTTGTTGGGAAGGCAGGGTGAGGAGAACCAGGAATGGAAGTGAGGGCTGTGGGGCTGCCCAGGGTGAGTGGCAGATGGGCAGAGGATGAAAGTCCCCCCTAAAGGACAGGGCTTGCAAGGGAGACTTGGAGGATCCCATCTCTGCTCTTCCTGTTCCCAGGATAACCAGGCACAGGGAAGAATTTGGAGCTGGTGAGGGTGATGGGCTTTGAATTTCTGCTTTGAACAGTCAGAGCCTGAATGCAGAGAGCACCTTGCACGTGTAACTTCACGTGCATAAAAGACTTTGTCATAAAACTTGATTTTCGTAGCAAGATCTGCCCTCATTTTTTAATGACTTGAGCATGACTTTAGTTAAACTCATTTCCCAACTGCTTTTCATTCTGAGGCACGCCGTGGCTTTGGTGGTGATTGTAGAAAGTTGCTTTGACGTGGGAAACAAAAAAAGGTGGATTTTTGGAGAAAATATGAAACAAAAAAAAAAGGTGGATTTTAGAGAAAATACTGTATTTCTCTTGAGTATTTTCTCCCAGAGGTGGCATGAGCCCTTTGTTGATGTCCTGTGGGCTGCTGCTGCCTGGAGGAGCCACAAACACCAATTGTTTTGGGGAACATGACTGGCTCTGGCGCTGAACACTGCAGCCATTCATGGGCGCTGCCTCCAGGGCTCACAGGAACCTTTATCCCTGCAGGGAAACTGGAATTTTCCTCGGGGACAGAAGCAACAAAGCCCAAGGGGGGGAAATGAGCCCGTTCTGCAGCGATTTGTTTCATCCTGTCAAGGGCAAGGCAGGAGTGTAGGGAAGTCTCCTCTTCCCTCAGCCAAAGGCAGGTGATGGCATTTCTTGGTATTTGGGGTTTGTGGTTGTGTTTTATGGATGTGAGGTTTATTTTTCTCTTAATCACACTAGGTCAGGAGGGCACAATGCTTTTCTTAAAAATTCCTTGTAGTATTTGTCTTTTCATGATAGTTTTATCTTTAAAATACAGTGTTAATTCTTTATTCTTCTTCTTCTGTATCTGTGGGATGTAAATGTGGCAAAATATTGTGGTTGCAGGTAGGAAAGGAACTTCTCAAGCCGCTTTCAGCACCTCAAATCAATAATTAAAGTGATGCAGCCCATAAATATCACAGGCAGCAATGCATCTGCAGCATTGGTGGCATCAGGGATTTGCTGCTTGGGGGTTTGCAGCAGCTGAGCAGGAGCTAATAAATTATCAAAGGTATTAAAGAGATCCTGTTAATTTGCAGGGTCAAACAGAAACAACACTCAGAAACCACAGAGGCATTTGTGTAATTTCCAGCTCTGTGTTTAAGAGCTCCCATGAGAACCTCTGAAAACCACCAGGTGTTTGCTGGCTTTTTAAGTCTCCCTGGAAACATCTAAACGATTGCATCGCTCGCTGCTCTTTGATGGGAGCCTTTAAAAGCTGGAGCTCGTTTTTAATTGCAACACGGGATGTTTGGCAATAGGAGTTTGGGAAACAGGGACTCCTTAAAATAGCTTCAAGCCTAAGGCATGGTAAATACGGATTTAATTCTGGTTGTATCAGGATAGTAAATAGTGGCACTCGGTAACTGTCGGAGTAAAATTCATTTTGGGGTGGCAGCGTTGGTGTGTTTCTTTAGGTTGGATTGTTTAAAATTTATTTTAATTATGACCAAGTTTAAATAATTGAGCAAGATTCGTGTTTATGGCAGCAATGCCCTGGTGTTGCTGGGTCCCAAAAAGGAGATTTCTCCATACAGAATCCCCATAGCCCATTTTGCTTCTGGATTCCTTGAGACCTCTTAATTTTTATCTCATTTTCCCCAATTCATGCAAGCAGGTATTAAACACATTTATGCTGATGTGGCTTTCTGGAGGGAGAATGGGCAAACAAGGCATCCCCTGTTTATAAATAATTTCTGGGATGCTAAAATCATCTGTGTGCTCTGTTTCCAAGCAAGCAGAGTCGGGACAATGGGGAAAGGGTTTTGTTATTGGGCCTCTGGGATGCCCCTACTGCATTTTATTTTGAAATAGGCTTTAGAATATCTGACCTGATAGCCTGAGCAGGATAAGAAAATTCCAAGTGGATAGCTAGCTTTCCTTATTTAGGGAATGTCTCTGCTGGTGGTGTTTGAGACTGTTCGGAGTGGCTGTCCATGAGCTTTTGGCCAGGTAGGATCAAATCTTTAAAACCTCTTGCAGATCTTCCACTTGGATCTGAATGGACAAGGAATCTTCAAAGTCCTGAATCCTGGAGGGGCCTGAAATTACATCATGGCCTTGTGATCCAGAGATCCAAATCCAAATTATTTCTCCTTTCACCCTCTAATAACGTTAGCAAATGTATTCCGCAAGCACCTGTCAAAGCTTTATTTTAAATGCAGTTTGGGGTTAACTGGGTGCCCTGGAGCAGGCAGGGATCCCTTGCTGCAGCCTGAAGGAAAGCACTTGAATTTCACTCCAGTCTGGGTTTAATTGAGCAGATTTGGGGCGTTTTCTGAGGTTGTTTTTCCAGGAGAAGGAGCAGCTTTCGTGCAGGGAATGCTGAGCAGCGGTTCCTGTGTGTGGGTGGGCTGTGTCTGGGCCCTCTTACGCCTCATTTTCGGCTCATCTCTTTGGGGGAGACCTTCTGGCCATTGATGTCTTCAATAACATTTTTACTGGGAGCGTTTAAAAGAAAAATTCTGACGGTTCTCATTTTCCTGTCCTGATGTTTCTGCAGAGCAAATGGAACAAATGTGTTGCATATTCGTGCTGAGCTGACCTCAGTTGCCCGTGGCCCACGAGGACCTGCCAGGAGCCAACTGAGGCTGTGCAGGCTCGATTTCAGCAAGACTGTGCTGATCTTGGGATAAAATATTTACTCTGTTGTGAAATAATTCACGGTATTGGGAATATACCAGTTATGTGCAAGGATGTGGAGCTGCTGGAACAAGTCCAGAGGAGGCCATGGAGCTGCTCCAATGGCTGGACCCCTCTGGAGCCAGGCTGGGAGAGCTGGGGATGCTCATCTGGAGAGGAGGAGGCTCCAGGGAGAGCTTAGAGCCCCTTCCAGTGCCTAAAGGGGCTCCAGGAGAGCTGGAGAGGGACTGG
Organism: Rhipidura dahli; assembly: GCA_013399225.1. Lineage (NCBI taxonomy): Eukaryota > Metazoa > Chordata > Aves > Passeriformes > Rhipiduridae > Rhipidura > Rhipidura dahli. Next base: position 134,744 of record VXAC01000888.1, read on the forward strand.
GGACAAGGGATGGAGGGACAGGACACAGGGAATGGCTTCCCAGTGCCAGAGGGCAGGGCTGGATGGGATACTGGGGAAGAAATTCCTCCTTGTGAGGGTGATGAGGCCCTGGCACAGGGTGCCCAGAGAAGCTCTGGATGCCCCAAAGCAGCCAAGGCCTTTCTGAGCTGATGGATTCCCAGCTCTGTGCTCTTCAGAGCTGAACCCATCTGTGGAGGCACATCTGACCACCAGTTTTTGAGGGAAAAGTTCATCTGAAAAAGGGGCTCTGTTACTTGAGCCTTTTAGAAGCAACCAAGTCACAGAGGGTGTTTTCTTTGTGAAAAAACAGTGTCTGTGCCAAAAGCTGGGCATAACTCTCTGCTATTTAAGGGTTGGGAGCAACTGGAGCAGCAGAAGAGCCCGTGGAGAATCCAGTTTGCATCTTGACTTTGAAACCCTGTCATTCATGGACTTCTCTCTGTTAAAATGTGTGATGCACTGGAAGTCCTGGAAGTGTGGAGGGGACAGGAATCACTGTCGTGGTTGTCCTGAGCACCTCCTGGAGCTCTGAAGATCTCCCCATGTCCATTTTGTGTTTGGGCTCGGAGCTGTACAGCTCCTTCCTCATCATAATTTGCAGAACAGTAAGAGTCTTGTATTTTTGTAAGGAGTTTTATCTATTTTTGTTTCACCCTCCCACTGGTGGTTTTTGTTTTGCATCTGGATTTCTGGTTGTTTATCCAGCCTTTGAACAGGAACTCCTGGAGCCAGCAGGAAAAACGACTTAAGGAGGAGTGGAGTTCACCATTTTTTTTTTTGGATTGTTGTACTGAAGAACAGCTGAAATAAGCAAAAACAGACACAAGTCAGAGTTTTCATCTCCCACACTGGACAAATTGTGGTTCTGGCTTCTGCAGGAAGGTCTTAGGATAGCAGCATCCAGGCAAAGAGGTCAAATCCTTGTAGGACACATCCATAATCTTCAAATGAAGGAAACTTTATGTAAAGGCAAACAAGAAATGCTCCCTGAGGGCAATAACTTTAATTTATCCCCTCAGTGTTACGGAAAACAAACCTGGAACCAATTTCTGTTCCTTGAGGCATCCCTGTGAGTCTCTGGAGGATGCTGTCCTCCTTCCTGTGCACTTCTCCAAGAAAGAGTCCTCTCCAGTCAGATCAAAATGTGAAGTTGGGAGGCAGAGAAACAGTTTATTCACATCATGTTAATCCTAAAAAATACAGGAAGAAAATCTTGAGATCTTTTAGATGCTGTAGGTGAACTCGGCGTCACAGCACTTCTGTAATGAACATTGGCAATTGAGGGGGGAAGTCACATCTCCTGTACACCATAAATGACAAAACAGCTCCTTGGGTCTTGCTGGTGGATCCTGGAATGGTTGGGGCTGAGGAGAAGCTGCCTGGGATGGAGATGGGGGTGATACTCAAACATTTTCCTGCTGCTGAGATGTGTGACTGGGAGAAACCCCCTGTGGTAAAACTCAGCACCTCAGAAAGGAGAGCTTGTATGTGCTTATCTGGAATTTACCTTTTCTCCATGCTGATAACATTCTGAGCAGAGTGAAAACAGAAATTGCCATCCCCAGCCTCATGTTATCACTTTGGTTTTCTATGCTCCAGGTGATGGAAAAAATATATTCCTTTAATAATATTGAATATAAGCTGTGGTGCTGGGGAAGTAGAGTTGCATTATATGGGATGTGGAAGGGGGAGCTGAAGGAAATAACTTGTTCAGTCTTATCAGGATCTGTGGATCCCAGGCTGCAGCAGGGTGGGAAGGGGGTTGCTGCTTCTCTTCCCATCACACTGGGCTAAATGACTGCAAAGTCTGTGCCATCCTTGATCTGCAGGTGGGATGAGAGCAGGACCTGCTGTTCCCTGGCTCCATGAGGAGCTGCCTCACTCATCCCAGTCTGTCTGGTGTGCCCATCTTCCCTTTTTTCCCCAGGGAGCCACGGTGGGACAGAGATTTTTGGCCAGGAGAGGTTGGAAACTAACCAGAGGAGGCAGACAAAGGCTGAAATAAATGAACTGGTGCTGATGTCGTTCCATCTGTCAGAGTGAAGGCTGTTGTGATTATGTCAGTGTCTTCTTCCAGAAGAATTTTTCTTCTTCCAGAAATTGTTCATAGGTTTCTGCCTGTTCTCAGCTCCTTATTTATGCCCCTGAGCTGCTGCTCTGCTGGCTGTAAATCCCATCAGGAAAATGTTTCCTTCTGCAGAGTTTTTGCCTTCCTAATGTAAAAATGAATTTTATTTTAACCCCAGGTGTTTTCCTGGCCTGGCCCAGCAAACACTGGTGTAGGGGGGTGCAGGGTGGCTCAGGGAGATCTCAGCTACAGAGAGAGGGGAAGGGACAAGAGAGGAAGGTTGGAAAACAGAAATCCTTTGATCTTGGAGGTTGTTGTTGTGCTGTTTGTATTCCCACACGTGCTGCACACTTGTTTTTCCACTGCTGTGAGCTGTGCCTGCTTTGTATGATGTGAAAAGAACATTTCCCTGATGCTGTGGGGTGTTTTAGACGGTTATGGGGTGTTTTAGATGTCTCTGGGGTGACTATGGGGTGGTTTAGGTGGCTTTTGTGTGGCTGTGGCTGTGTTTTTAGATGTTTATGGGGTGTTTTAGTTGCCTGTTGGATGTTTTAGTTGCCTGTCAGATGGCTGTGGGGTGCTTTAGATGGCTTTGGGGTGGCTGTGGTGTGGTTTAGATCGTTAGGAGGTGGCTGCTGGGTGTGTTGGATGGCTGTGAGGTGGTTTGGATGGTTATGGGGTGTCTGTGGGGTGTTTTAGATGGTTATGGGGTGTTCTAGATGGTTACGAGGTGGCTATTGGATGTTTTAGGTGGCTGGGAGATCTTTTAGATGGCTGTGGGGTGGTTTAGATGGTTCTGGGATTGCCACGGAGTGGTTTGGGTGGCTGCATTGCAAGTGGTGGCCGTGTCTCTGTAGGTACCACGTGAAGACAGAAGTTCAGAAATGGAGCAGGAAGAATAAAATCCCCTTTAGTGCTGAGTCAGTGTGGGAGGCAGCGAGGAGAGCTGTGCCTGGGAGGGCTCACAGGCTGGGAAGGAGCCGTGCCAGGAGGTGCCAGGGCCAGCAGTGCCCTTGGGCTGAGGGGCTGGCATTGCTCAAACCCCGAATTCTGCCGGGGAATTTGTTGCTTTCCCTGGATATCCCGTTTGAGAGCAGGGAGCTTGTCCTGTCTGTGCCCCTTGTGGCACATCTGGGACTGTCCCAGGGGAGCTGCCTTGCTCTCAGGATCCTTTCAGAGTGACAATGTCACCAAACCCCAACCTTGTTTCCAGACATTTCAAGTTGTTTCCAGGATGTTTCATGCCACAGATTGGTGCAGAGCTAGGCCATCAAGTTTTTCTCCTGTTTATTTATTAAATAACTAGTGAAAGCTCCTCATTAACAAATACATCTTGACTCTTTAAAGGAAAAAATTCTGTCCTCTGTGCACATCTCCTGTTATCCTCTCCAGAATTCCAATTCCATCTCCAATCCAGAGGCAGGTCCAGAGCTCCTGAAGCAGAACCCGAAAATGTTTGCTGCAAACACACATCCCTTGTTAAGCAGTATTTACATAAAACATGCTGACACCACTTTGGGGAGATTGAGTAGGATGCTTTCTCAGCTGTTGAAATTTGCACATGAGATAGAAGATGTTTTGATTAAAAGAAGGGTTAGCTGAATATTTTTTTTCCCATTTATTCCCATGTGTCAAAATCAAAGCAGAGTTTCTCCAGGCATTTTGCCCATTTTCTTTTTTTTTTTTTTTCTGTTCCTCTTGTTCAGTTGTTTGGATTCTTTCCCTCAAGGTTGGGATTTTGATGTATTTTTTTCTCTTAGCGGAGGAATTCAGTTATTTAAGGAGATAAATACATATTAAAATGCCTTTTAGACAGAAATAAACACTATGACTGGGTTTAGCTTCCTGTTTATTTTTGGTAGCATTTGTAAATTCCTTCTGGAATTTATTGGATAGGCAATGGTGAACTGGGGACAGGCAGAGGGAAACCAGGGAGATTTTCCCAGTGATGTTCTCCTGCTGTGGAACAGCAATGAAAAAGATCCCAGCAATAAAGTTATTTTAGCTGTGCACATTCTCCTTCCTTGTGACTCCTCTAATCTGAGGCCATTCCTGTGATAACATTTCACTACATGGTTACTTAGTTGATTTCTTGAGCTGCATTTCAAAATATTCCTGTCAAGGAGGAGAACTCCAACTTTCTTAATCAGCGTTGAAACGACTTCTTAAAAGCCTAGAATGGAATCTTATCTCTTCTTCCTCCCTGCAGTGAGAAGAAACGTTCCCTTTGTCATTCCTTTATTTTTATTTGCTCGGTGAGGGCGCGAGCGCCTCTGGCCACTGAGAAAGTGGAGCAAAAGCTTTTTTTAGCAACTGGAGCAGAATTTTCATAATAAACCTGATCTCGTGCAGTTTCCCAGCTCCCCTGGGGAGAAGTGAGGGAAGGAGGCTGGAATTAGGGAGGGTTATAAGCAATGGAACTTCAAGGATCCTCATTCTAAAAACTCTCCGTGGATTTGCTGCCGCTGCCTGGATTAGAGGACCCTTTAATTTGCTTTTAATTAAAACAATTTTCATTTATTCTGTGCCTTCTTCAGAGGTCCCAAGGCGCCTCACAAACTTGTGATGCTGTGTATGAAATGCAAAATGCATATTCATGGAGTGCTGAGATTTCTCGTGGAACTTGAGGATGAAGGAGAGTTTCACCCTCATTTTTCTCTTCTCTTTTAGAGCCTCAGATCCCAATTCCAGAGAGGCTTTTCAAGCACTGTTGTTGTACGTGTTTGCTCTCAATGAGTTGTAGTCCAAAGTGTAAACACTGACCTTCCATAAATAGCTTATCTGGATGTTGTATTTAAATAGCCAGGGCTTTGTTTTTTGCAACCTCATTCAGTCGGAGAAAAGAAAAAAAAAAAAACGAGTCGTGGAAATACCTTTTTTTTCTTTTTTTCAAAGAGGAAATGCACCTATTGCAGAAAACTCCCAAAGGAAAAGATGGATTAAAATGGAAAGTGCTGCATAGCTTGGAAGTGTAGTTAGGTTATGTAAATTTCCTTTTAAATAGCTGATCTTAATATGAAGTAAATATTAAAAAATGAAGAAAACCCTTTCCTGACAAAGACTGTGCTATAATTTATTTGTGTACTCCACAATAACTAATAAGGAGGAGAAGAAATACAGCTTTTTCCCCCTATTTTAAACTAGTCTTGTGATGGTTTCTTTCTTTTTGGTTATTTGTTGAGGCATTAAACCCTGGATCAGCACAGAAACTGGAAGAAATTCAAGGAATAATATGGATAATGTAGTTTCAGGGATGAATTTGGTGTCCCAGCTGAGGTGGCAGAGACAGTGCTGGGACAGAGGTGTGACAGAGGGGGGAACAAGAAATGGCAGGAGCAAGGAGGTTTTGCAGAACCTTGAAGAGTTGTTCCATTGGTTCTTGTTTTGGGGGAAGCACAAACTGAGCTAGAGGAGATACTGAGCGGTTTTCATGCTTTTGTGAGGTGGGGGTTGGTCTCTTCTCCCAAGGAACGAGGGACAGGGTAAGAGGAAATGCCCTCAGGTTGTGCCAGGAGAAGTTCAGGTTGGATATTTGGGAAAATTCCTTCATGGCAAGGGTTGTCCAGCCCTGGCAGTCTCCCATCCCTGGAGGGATTTCAAAGCCCTGAGGATGTGACACTTGGGGACGTGGGGCAGTGGTGGCCTTGGGGGCCATGGTTGCACTTGATGATCGTGGAGGGTTTTTCCAACCTAAACAATTCCATGATTTTGTGAGTTTGGACAGCTCTGATTTAGGGGTGGCACATTTTGTAAGGCCTCCCCCCCCGCCCCAGTCTGCTGCAGGCAGAATTTCCCCTTGTGCTTTCAGGCAGTGGTGAAAATTCAGGGACTGTGCCTTGAGTTTTTAGTATCTGGTATTTTAAAGGGAAAACCAGAACAAAGTCCTTCAGAACAACATAAAGATGGTTATTTCCTAATACAGTTGTGTCTAGAAAAAAATGGGTCTTCTGCTCTCAGAGAAGAAAACTTGAAGCTTTTGCTTGCTTACAGAGTGTCCAAAATTTCCCTGTTTGAGTCTGGGGAAGCAAAATGCCCTTTTTGAGGATGTCACACCAGAACTGTGAGCAGCATATTTTCCCATAATACTCGTTTTGTTCCCTAAATGAATGCAGCAGTGTTTGCTGCTACGGAGGAGCTGCTCATGAAGAGTTCACAGAGGTTGCTGGGATCCTTGCAGAGGGGCACAGGGCTGTGCTCAGCACTTGCAGAGCAGGAGATTCTGGGGGTTTTTGGGAATTTAACTTTGAAATCCCAAATCTTTGCATGGGCAGGGACATCTTGCACTATCCCAGGTTGCTCCAAGCCATGTCCTGCCTGGCCTTGGACACTTCCAGGGATGGGGCAACACTTGAGTGTTTCAGTTTGGGGCATTTGGGTTTGTTTGTTTCCCTTCCACCCTTGTTTCCCAAACCTGGTGCTCATCTCTTGCTCTACAATCAAATCCAGGAAGTCTCAGTGTTATTTTCTGCCAAAACTTATCAGTAAATGTGACTGGACAGGTGGAGGCTGTTTGAGACATCATCAGTGAGGCACATAAAGCAGGGTGTCTCCTGAGGGCAGCTATTCCTCCTTCTCCCTGCTGTGTCCTTTCCTGGAGCAGATTCCTGAGGGTTGGATCTTTCTTCAGGTCTGGAGTGGATTTTTTTCCAGTGAGAAGCTGCTTGTAAACTTTGCCCTGAGAATCCATGGATTTCTGTTTTGTAGAAATACTTTAGGCTATAGGAAAACTGTATATTCAAAGTACAAATAGAAAGTGAAGCTGGGCAGGCCTTTCAAGTCTGTATTTTTTTTCTTATTTTTAGGAGTAAAAATGTAAAAGATGGTTATAACCATCTTATGGAACCACTGTGCTCTGTTAGTCTGTAAATAATAATGAGTGCCTGGTTTGGGGCTGTGTTCATCTGAGGCCAAGGAACGTGCTGCTCAGGGTGATTCTTGTGGAATTTGAGGCCACTGGGATGATGGAGTTGGCGGCAGCCATCCACACCCAGCTTTATTAAGAGCCAATTTATGCCTTTGTGGTGAAAGCCCACAACAGTTGGGTGTTTGAAATGCCTTTTAAGCCATCTGTGTTGCATCTCTGTGTTCCATTGTTTCATCCCAGCCCAGATGTTGGGAAATGACTGACAGGAGTTGGAACTCCAGTACAAATTGTTATTCCCTTGGAAATGAGAATTTTCTCGAGTTCTGGCTCTGAGGGGGGAGTTGGATGAGATGGGCTTCCTAGAGGAACATCAAGCACCAGGGTTTGCAGCTGAGTGAGACCCCAAAAGCTGTGTGAGAGCCCTCTGCTCTCCATCCCTTTCGTGGTGCTACCACCCTGTGGTATCAGAGTGAATCAGGATCCCCAGGAAAATGGCATTTGTATTGCAGTGCTGCCCACGGAGTGGTGTCAGCATCAGATGCAAGGCCATGGAAATCCCGTGGGTGAGTCAGATCCTGCTGTCCTCATGTGCAGCTTCAGGACAAGAGAAGTTCCTGTTAAGTGTCCAGGCTTGGGAACACCTCCCCAGGCTTCCCCAAACCAGCATTCCCCGGAGCACTGACGTGTTTTGAAGGCGAGGGAAAGGGATGTGGAGGGGAGATTCCCAGGATAACCCAGGAGGGGTTTGGCCAGCTCAGGTCTGGAGCAGCCTCACCTCTTTGCTGCCCTCAGGAGCTCCTCTGGGAGTTTGTCTGAAGCTGGAGATGCAGCGAGTGCCTCAGTGTTGTCATTCCAGTCATGCGTGAAAGGAAGTTCCTTTATGAGCACGGAGCAAAAGTCATTTTCATAATTACTGTTCTAAAACACACTCATGAAATACTGATGAATTTGGTTGACAGTTCCTGGAAAACCTGCACTGAGGCCCAGCTTTTCACAGAAGATTGGCCCAGGTGGTGTCCAGAGCTCATTGCCAAGCTCAGCTTTGCTGTGATCAGTTTTAAAATCACTTGGAATGTTTCTTGCAGGGCGTGCAGCCTTTTTGGTAGAAGCAATTAATTAATGTCAGGTGGAAAAGGGGGCTTTAAAAAACCTTTGGGGGCACAAATAAACTGGATCCAAGCATTTATTTACTTACTTTATTTTTTGAGGAGAGGCTGTGGACCCTTTTTGTGCATATTTGGGATGTAATTGTGCTCCTGTCAGGGAGCATCCACGCTGAGCTGTTTGCATTTCTGCTGCACTGAGGTGGGGTGGCATTTGCAACTTCATCCCCCTCAAGTGCTTGAGGCAAACGGTCAGAACATCAGCAATTGCAGTCTGCTGGAATAACTGAGGCTTGTAAAGCTTTTTATATTCATCCAGAAGCAGTTTCTGTTGGGATTTTTTAAAAGATTCAGTGCAAGGGCTGGATGTTGGTTAACACAGTCCTGATTTTGTATTCTGTGTGCATCCAAAACATCCTAGCAAACATCCTTAGGACACCCAAACCCTGGAAAACATGCAAAGCCTGACCTCTGAACACAGCGTTTTCTTCCTGTTTACGTTGGCCCAGGCCCTTCCAAAATGATTTATTTTGTTGTGCAGACAATTACCAAATAAGTTCATATCTGTGGAAGCTGTGTGAGGTAGATACTGAAACCTGGCCCGGTTCTGCAGGTTCCTGACCTTCCAGGAGATCACTCAGGACTTCGGTGTGATAACATCACCTTATCACTTCCAGCAAGGGTGGCCAAGACGAAATCTCTGTGCTGTAGCAGGCAGCAAACTCTGCAGCCAGCTTTGCCCAGCAGCTGCTCCTCGTTTAATCCAGACAAACCTGAGAATGGAGGTCTTTGCCCATCATTTTCCAGGGGATGTTGTTGAGCCAAGCAGCCTGAGCAGCACCTTTGGCCGAGGGGATGGAGGGCTCGCTCAGCACGATGGCAGATGGCTCTGCTTTGGGAGCTGTGCTGGAGGGCAGGGATGCTCTGCATTGGGACATCCAAAAACCTCCTGGGGCTGGCCAGAGCCAAAGCCAAGGGTGTGAGGATGTGAAATACAACCTGGAGGAGAAGAGTGGGGGCTGAGCTGGGGAGGAATGTCACGGAGAACACCCAACGGAGCTCTAGACCAAAGTGCAGAACAAAAAACTGTTTCTGTGAGGGAAAGTTGCAACTGGATTTATGGGAAGAAGAAAATTCCCTGTGAGAATGGTGTGCAGGAGCCTGGGGGCTGCAGCATCCTTGCCTCAGAACCCCCAGCACACATCCCTGAGCCTGGAGCTCAGCCCTGCTGCCAGCAGGAGGTGGGGCAGGATGAGCCCAAAGGCTCTGCTCAGCTTACTCTGTCTCACCTAAAATCCTCTCCAGGAGGCTCTCCATGAAATGAAGTGACTTGTTGCTGCTAATTGTGAATTGAGGACAAAAAAGGGTTGTCAGGAATGACTTAGGAAAGGGAACTCTATCTGTGTGCAACTCCAACTGCACTTGGGCATGTACAGCGTTACTCCAAAATACTTTGACACTTTGTACCATCCATCTGTATAATTTGTGCATTATTTTTAATAATTCTCATCATTCTAAGCAAATGTTTGGCATTTCTGTTCAGGGCCTGTATTGACAGAATAGTGAGGCTGCTCACAGCAGGGTTTGTGCTCTTCTGGGGGAGTTCAGTGCTTTAAAACATCCTGTGCTTGCAGTCGGTCACTGAATTGTATTTTCAGTTAATTCTCATGAAGTAGCTGTGCTTTTATGTGGTGCAGAATGGGAAACCAAACCAATTCTGTTGATTGAGAGGAAAGTAAAATTTTGCATTTATGTAATGTTTAAATTATCAGTGCTTAGATACTGGACAAAGGGAGAGCTCAGTTTAAACATGACAAGGGTTGTTTTCCTGTAATGGAAATCTGATCCATAGACTCAGTGTAGCAAAAGCATCTCTACAGTCCATAGTTTAGGAATTTAAAGAAAAAACTCAATTTTGGTCAAGACAGTACAGTTATGTCTTAAAATACACCTACTTTTGTGGGTTTAGTGATGCATTTTGCATAGGTGGCTAAGCATCCACTCATTAAATCTTAGGTAAAAGCTGTGTGTGTAATGCTTTTGTTTAGATCTTTTTGTTGGAGCATGGAAGGGTTCCCCTTTGCAGAGCAGAAACCTCTGCAGATACCAAGTGCTGACAGAAAATGTATTTAGGGCTGCATCCTCCTAGAAGGAAAAGGTTGGGAGGCTGCACAGAAAGTTATGCAGATTAATTTCAAATTCTGCTCTGCTGGGGGAATCCTGCTGGCTTGGGAATGCTGATGGATGAATCACTGGAAAAGCTCTGGTGGCCCCTTTTGGGCAATATTTAGGGAAATGCTTCAGTGCCAGTGCAGGGAGGTGTGGGGACACCAGGGGTCAGCCACAGCTCCCAGCATCAGCCACCTCCCCTGGGTGCAGAATGTGCTTCAGCTGAGCACCAGAACCTCAGCCTTTGGGTCAGAAATGCCCTGCTGGTCTGGCAGCCCTGCCTGGCTCTGATCTGTGCCTGCCCTTAGTGCAGGGTTTTGGTTTTGGGCTCTGCAGGTTCAGGAGGGATCAGTAGAGATCCTGTTCAGAGCCACCAAATTCTTCTCAAGGTCTTTGTCTCTGCTGAGTTTAGGCTGGTCTTGTTGATCTCAAAGGTGTTTTCCAACTTCATTCTGTGGTTCTGTGACCAGCTCTGTAGCATCCTCCCCTTTTTCACCAGTTTGCACTGCTTGGGATTGCGTGGGGTGAGATCCTTCCCTGGAATCTCATCAGGAATGGTCACTTTGACCAAACTGAGTGTCTTTAAACCTCCTTGTTTATCCTTTTCCCAGCTCCCTGAAGGATGGCATTCCTTTTATTTGTTACCAGGAGCCTGCACTACTGTGAAAACCAGTGAGTGTTGGAGCAGAAAGATAAGGGAGCAGCAAAAGGGATTTATGTGCTCTCAGCTCTCCACCTGTGTCCCACGGTTAAAATACCAAGAAGTCAAGAGCTTCAGTTTTATATTTCCTAAAATGATAGTTTGGATATATCTTCCATCACAGCATTATTTCTAGTGGTGACAGTTTGGGAAATAAGGAGAAAACCCCCCCAGTGTCTTGCTGTTTCACATAAATTATATTTTTTTTGTCCTGAAGCAGAAGTTTTGCTTTACTCGTGAAGAATCAAGTTGAACATTGTTTATAAAAATACTCCCTGCAGGTCTGTCTTTTGCTGGCTCAAAGGCACTTTAAAAAGGGCTTTGCCTTATCTCAGTAGCACATCTTGGGAAGTCATTTAGTGAGCAAATTGCCAGTTAATTGCCTTGATCTGCTGGTGAGAAAGATGCTCAAAATGAGCTGTTCTTAATCACGATATCAAAATATCTGTTCTGCTCTATTAATTAGCATGCTGTGAAATAGGATATGTTTTTTAAGGAAGCTATTTAAGCTGATCTCGTTTGCTTTTTATTTTTAGTTAATGCCTTTAGTTGGTTCCCTGAAAGAATCAGAGCTCTGGGTGTGCAAGAGGCAAAGCAGAATTTCCAGGATCAGTGGATGGGAACGACACTAAAGACTTTTCTGTGAAATAAATTTTGAGGTATCTCTCTGGATTTTATGTTGGCTGGAAAGCTTCTGTTCTGGCATTGTGGGGTTCATTTCATAGGATGTTTGTGATTTAATTTCACCTCTACAAAAGCACTTTATAGTTTGTACCTGACCTGTGGACAGAAGGTCCCTCGGGAGCCGGTGTGGTTCCATTTTGTGTGGGTTTGGGGTTTGTCCTTATTTTAAAGTGCTTTTTTGCAGAGTAGGATTGACTTAGTGTTGACCTGAGTTTAATGACCATGAATTTTGGGGATAATAGGACTTGTCTTTCTGCTCTCCAGAAAGACATACTTTAAATATATATATATATATACACACACACACATGTATCTCTCTCTCTTTATGCTGCTTCATTCTGTGATATGGCCAGAAAGCTGCAACTGAAAATAGGTGCAAAATAGGTACAAAATCAGCCAGAAATGAGTTACAATCCCATTATTTGGTCCAATTTATTTTTCAGCAATATGAGGGTGATTTTTTTTTTTGGCCTTTCAGGAAAGGAACGTGGTACAATTGGGATCCTTAGGAATCCCAGACTTGTTGAGGTTGGAAAAGAGCTGTAAGATCAAGTCCAGCCATTCCCACAGCACTGCCCCGTGTCCCCAAGTGCCACATCCACAGATCCCTCCAGGGATGGGGACTCCACCCCTGCCCTGGGCAGCTGTGCCAGGGTTGGAGGGCCCTTTCCATGAAGGAATTTTCCCTATTTAAATAACCAATTTAAACCTCCCCTGGGCCAGCTTAAGGCCACTCTCTCTCCTCCTGTCCCTCATTCTCTGGGAGCAGAACCCGACCCTCGCCTGGCTCCTGTCAGACAGTTCTGGCATGAGAAGTTCCCCCCTGAGCCTCCTACTTGAACATAAATAAATAAAATTCAGGATGTGATTTCTGCTCTAAGCTGCTTGGGTGCTGCTTCTGCTCAGGCTGAGATCAGCTGTCTGAGGCAGCTACCTTGAAAATAATGGCTTCAGCTGGAAAAGCAGATCCCAAGCACCAAATCCGTGTGCCCCCAGGGCAGCTTTCCCTGCCTGATGCCTGATGGGCAAGGAAGGGATGAATGTTTTTTCGGGTGGCAAAATGTGTGAGAAGCCCTCAGTGCCTCCTGAGATGGAGATCTCTGGGATAATCCTCTCTGGAGCAGGAGGTTCTGCCAGACACACCGTGCTCAGAGCTGTGTGAGCAAATTATCCTCATTTTCCTCTCTTGATGGGAAGAGATTGACTTGGAGCTCACAAAACCAGAGCTACCAGTGCATGGGATTGCAGCTGCCAGGACAATTTCTGGCCAGCAAATCAGTTGAGCTCTTCCATTTACTGAGGCTTTGAGTTCAGAAATTTTCCTGAGACATCACATTCATCTGCCATTTTTCCAATTTTTCCAGTTTTTCCAATTTCCAGTTTTACAATTAGCAACTGCCCAAGGAAAAAGCCTTGTGGTTGTTAGACCCACCAAGCACAGGGGAGACCTCTCACCCCTCCTTTTCCCATCACTCTGCTCCAAATGAGTTGCTGTGGCTTCCCAGGATGAGATTTCCTTACTTTTGTACATCCAATAGGCTTTAAAAGAGCTTTGCCATCTCTCAGCATCTTGGTCTTTTCAAATGTCTGGTAATAGTTCTCCAGAACCTGAAAATATAATATAATTAAAGTTACTCTGTCTGGGAGATAAAAACCTGGTTGCTTTTATTTTCCAGTGGCATGTGGTGTCTCAGCTTCATGTGTCTTTTCCAAACACAGATTTCTCTTCTTGATGTTTGTCTATGCACATGAAGATGGGGAGATGGGATCTGGATTTAATCTCCTGCAGATAGCGTGTCCAAACCAGCTTTTGGGGAGGGGGAAAGGAGCTCAGCCTCAGTTTCCCAGTCTGGGTTTTCCCATGGCAGCTGGCATGGGATTCTTCTGATTGCCTCTGTAGGGAAGAGGGAAAACTGCAGGAAAAAAAGATTCCTGTGATTTCCCCTTCCATCATCCCCCAGTGTTTGCAAGCAGGGTGTGATGAGGCTGAGGGCTGTCCATGGAATATTTTATTTAACTATACCCCAAGTAGATGTTCTCTGGTGTTTCCTGGGATACAAATACGTGGCCAGGTCCTATGGTGAATAAAAGAGGGGATTTCACTCTGTTGCAGCTTCAGCCAGTCATCGATCAGCCTGAACGTTGATTTTCCAGTCACAGGAGGAAAATGTTGGTCTTAGAGCATGGCCAGAACCTGTCAGGTTATTCCATGGGATGAGCTTTTATCACATGTTTAAGCCACAAGCACAGTATTCAGCAGTCAGGTTTTCCATTCTCAAGGTGGGACTACACAATGTGAATTTATTCTATAAAAAGCACTCCCTTTTTTTTTTTTTGGCTGATCTGTCCTCAAGACGAGTCTGACAGGCAGCAGAATTCAGCTGATCTGAAAAAATGGGTCCTGTGGGGCAGCAGCTCTGGGGCATCTCTGCATCAGCTGGAAAGGAGGTAAATAAAATGAAAATAAAAATGTCTAATGTGCAGGCCTTGCTGAAATGTAGCTCCTCTAGTTAGGTTGAAGGACTGAAAATTAATCAAAATTACCTTTATAAGCTGTCTGTTGATTGATTTGGAATTAGCTCTCCAGGAATATTAAATAAAAAGTAAAAATATTAGAGGAGGACTGCGGAACAGCAAAATATGGATAATTTGGGGGAAATAGAATTGGAGGATCTCCTTCCTTCATCTCCTGGGCCTGTATTTTTTTAACTCTGAAATGTGTGTGACTATTTTTCTGTGAAACTGGTACTGTGGTTTGGGCTTTGAAATACGGGGATTTATTTGTGCTTTGAGTGATTGTGGAGCTGAATGCACCAGAGGAAAAACCCCCGAGATCCCTGGAGCAGGGAACACAGAGAGCTGGGAAGATACCTGAGACAGAGTTTCAAGGATCTTTCAAGGAATATAGAAAGAGACTTGCTTTGAAAGTTTCCTTGGTTTGGAGCAATTTGTGACAGTGTGGGAAGCAATTGCTCAAATCATGAGATGAAAATGGAAAACAAACAGAAGAAGTGAAAATATCGGGGAATTGTGTTTATAAATGACCCTGATGGAGGTTTTGGTGATGCTGTTTTAAACCTGTTCCATGTGAAAAGGTTGTTCAAAGGAAGGCAGGTTGACTACTTTGGTTTGTATCCTCTGGGGCTTAAAGTGTCATTTAAGGAATTTCAGAGTCCTTCTGCATGGTTTTGGTTGGAAGGACTAAACATCATCCAGTTCCATCTCCAGCCATGGGCAGAGACACTTTCCACTGTCCCAGGTTGTTCCAGCCCAGCCTTGGGCACTGCCAGGGGTCCAGGGGCAGCCCCAGCTGCTCTGGGCACCCTGTGCCAGGGCCTGCCCACCCTGCCAGGGAAGATTTCCTATCTGTATGATACATTCCTTGGATATTCCTATCTATTCCCTGATACTCCTTGGAGAAAGCCTGGCAGCAGCCAAGCTCTGGGCAGGCGTTGGCAGGATCAGGGACTGTGTCTGTGTGTGCTGTGTCTGGGGACAGCTCTGAGTCCCTGGAATGCCTTGGCAGGGTCCAGAGCCATTCCCAGGATCCCCGTGGAGCCTTGGCTGGGGCTGGGGTGTGAAATGTGCTTTTCACCTGTCATCCCCTTGTCCCCCTGCTGCTGGTTTGTCCTCAATGTGTGATGTGAAATGAGTGACCCAAATGCCACATCAGGGTCTGAGTGGCCGCCAGCCCTGTCTGGAGCTCAGGCCCCGGGTGTTTGTGCCACTCCAATGGCACTGGGGCCACCAGCAGGTCCCAGCAAGCACAGCCAGATGGCCCAGGCAGGGGCAGAGCCCTGCCAGCTCCCTGTGATCAGAGGATGCCATAGTAAACACTGGGAGAGATAAAAGGCTCATTTTTAATTAAAAACAAAAAAAGCAAGAATCCACTCTCTCACAAAACAACTGGTTTTACAACAGGAGGATCTTTCCAAGGCCAGGATTTCAGTGGATGCTGCTGGTGCTTGGCACGGAAGGAGCCCAGGGCAGGACGTGTGGCTGCCAGGCTAGTCCAGGCTGTGGGCTCTGCCCTGGCTTAGCTGCTGCTTTATTTAGGAAAATAAAACCTGCACATTTGGGACTCTGTGTCCTGCACAAATGCTGCATTTCTATTTTATTTTTAAGCCACTTCTTATTTCCAAAATAGAAATATAATTCTCTTTGATCTTAGGTCCAGGATGCAGTTCAGTCCAAAGAATTATTCCCATGGTAACAAGCCACACTTCACCAAGGGGTATTTTCCACCCAAACCCATTTTTGGATGGAACTTCAGCATCTCTAACTGTGATGGTCAAATCCACAGTTTTGTTATGAGTTTCACTCCAAGGAGGTTCCAAGTGGGACTGTCCTCTGTGTTTTATGGTGCCGTAGAGGCAGCTGGGAAAACACTCTGCCTTTTTTTATTCCTGTCCTCAAAGAAACCCCGACCCTTAATGCACAAATCCAACTTGCAAAGTAAGGAGGAGAAATCAATAACTATAGAAATCCCTTACAAGTCCAAATTTAGGTTTTTGTGAGCTGTAAATACCTCAAGCATCACTCAAAACTCACTTGTGCTAAATATGTCCCAAGAGGATGTTTCTGTATTATTGCTGTGATTATTGTGCTGCTATTCACATGGAGTTTCCTTCTGTTCCTTAGTAAATATGTTCAAAAGGAGCAATCCTTTTTAATGCCATGTCTTGAGAAGAGTTTTTAAGGATTTCCATGGGAGCTGGCTGTGGATGCTCATTGCTTTGCCAGGGCTTTAGGATACATGAACATTTGATACAGCAATGCCATCAGGAATCGCAGTGATGATTTTGAAACACACTAAATAGCAAAATATCAGTTTATTCTGCAGGAAGTTTGACAGCAAATGCATACTGATGCTGACACCAGCTGTCATTGGAAAGCAAATATTCTCTGGGTTGTTTATTCGTAGGCAGCAGCCGCGATGACAGCAGCCGATAGGAAAATCAATAGCTGGATTTTCCATCAGCCACTGCCTCTTGCCAAACGGCTTCTCCTGAGTGATACTGCTTCAAATTAGCATCTGTTTGCACACTTCTCTGGTAATTAGTGCTGTCAGCATCTGAACAAAAGGGAAGGTTGATTGTGAGGGTGGGCAGGCCCTGGCACAGGGTGCCCAGAGCAGCTGGGGCTGCCCCTGGATCCCTGGCAGTGCCCAAGGCCAGGCTGGACATTGGGGCTGGGAGCAGCCTGGGACAGTGGGAGGTGTCCCTGCCATGGCAGGGGTGGCACTGGATGGGCTTTAAGTTCCTTTTCAGCCCAAACATTGCATGTTTCTGTGATTGTGTGTTAGGAGCTGATGGGACAAAGAGCAAATCCAGCAGTGAGGTCTGGTGGTGGCTGGGTTGGGGCCCATCCCTGTGTCCTCCCCAGCCTGCTGCTCCTGTGGATATCCAGGCAATCTCCCCTCAGTATCATCCTCACTGGTGGTTTGGGGTTGAAATCTTCTCATTTTTTGATTCATTTCTCATCCTATATTGCTGGGTACCATAAATCCATTTCCTCTTCCTCCCCTCTGAATGATGCTTCAACCTTTACCTCATTGCTTTAAATACAATGCTTAAAGTTATCTGCTGATTAAACTTCATTGCCATTTTTTTGTTTTAAGTCCAGCCCCTACCAGCCTCTTTTTTGTGCCCTTCAAGGAGAGAAGTAGAGAAGGATCTACGAGGACTTCATTCAGCATAAGCAGTGGCAAACTGCAGCCTCCTGGCCCCACCTGCTAATCCTGCAGTGGGGAATTCTTGCACAGCCTGGGATTTCTCTTCCAGCTTGAATTGAAAACAGATTTTTAACCTCTGACAGAACGTGGTGGTCAGACCTGCAAAGGTCCCAGAGAAGTACCAGAGGTGCCTTGTTCCCTGTGCTGCACTTTTCCTTCGATGAGTTGTCCCAATTTTCCTTTAACACACCCAACTACATCTGGATCCCCAAAACCTGCTGGCACCCATCGGCTCCCATCCAGTTGCAAGTTCCCTTCTCCCTTCCCCCTTCCTCCCTGTGTTGGAGGTGCATTTTTCTCTTTCCTTTCACCCACTTCATCCCTCCAAACCGTATTTGCAGCAAATGAGGCAGTGATTTACTGCCCAAGGGGTCAGGCAGAAAGAGGGGCTATGCAAAAGCAAGCAGCAAGTGCCATTATTTGTGGAAAAGAAGCGTCTCTTGAAATTAATTGAGGTGGAGATGAACTCGGTTGCACTCATTAGTGTCAGTGAAACTGAATATGCAATTTGCTAATTGCAGTGAGGGCACACAACTCTCAGCTCCAGACTACTTGGGGTATTTTTAGCTGTTCCTTTAGTCATCAGCTTCCACTTTTGTCTGTTCCAGGCACCGGTGGGAAAACACAGCAGCCCTTTTCTTCAGCAGGGTCAGGCTGTTTTGAGATTTTTTTTTTCACTTTTTTTTTTTTTTCCACATAAATGGAAAATACAGCAGTTTTGAGCTCTTAGAGCTGTTCTGGGGAATGCTTCTCCGCATCCCAAAACGGTGAATTTTCTAAGTGTCAGCTTTTTGAGGATCGCTGGCCAGGTGGCAAGGTCTGAGTTGAAATGAGAAACCATCACTCACCATAAGCAGCTGAATATTTTCCCTGATGCATTCTCATCTCTCTGAATTGCAAAATGGGCACACAACTGCATGGTCTTAACAGTCCCTTCCTGCCCCAAACCATTCTGTGACTGGGCTGAAGCTTTTCCTTGGCTGTGCTGTGCTATGGCTCATCCACAAATCTGTCCTGTTTTTAAGGAATTTTGCTGTTTTTCTCTGGGTAAAATTCTGCAGAATGGTTCGAGGTTGCTGGACTGGTTGGTAGGCCCAGATGATCCAGCAGAGATGAGGGGAGCAAATATCAGCCCCAGCTGAGCGTGGGCTGGAATGGAGCAGGAGAAGAAAGGAAAGGCACTCCTGTTTCCCAGGTCAAGCTGCAATAATTGAGTGTATTCAGCTGCAGAGCAGCAAGGTTTGCAGCTGATGGGCGAATTTGGGATGAGAGGGGCAATGTCATGCACAGGAATGTACCAGGTGTGTTGAAATGGTACAAACAAGGTCTGGAGGATGCAGAACCTTTCATTTGCATTTGCTCTCACTCTGTGGGGTCAGAAAAAACCTTGGCATTGTAAATCAGGGAATATGGACCTTTCAGGTGGTTTATTCATGATGATAACCTTGTACAGTGTTTGTCTCCTTCTGTGATACCCATGTGATGCTCATTGATGTGGGCACTTAATCCAACCCAGTCTGTGCACAACTGAAATAAAAAAGCAGAATACTTACTCATTTATTTATTATTATTTAACCATATGATACTGTTAAATATTATTTGATACATTGATTCTGGTAACAGAATTTAAAAATATGTATTTAGCATATGTAGTTATTTAATATTTATTACTACAAAGTAACCAGGCTTCGCTGTCTGCTGCAGCAGCACTTGAGCATATGTTTGCTGTCAGCTTGGCTTGCAGAGGAAAACCTTCATGTTCCAAACCAACCACCTCTTGTGGGCTCTGCATTTTCAGGAGGGGCTGTAACAGCCCCGAGAGCTTCGGCTGCAGGCAGAATTCCTGTTTCGCTGCTGGGGGTTCCTTTTCCTTCAGCTTCTTCAGGATTCTCCCAGTACCATTTGTTACTCTCCATGATTATCAGTATCTGCTTCTACAGTAGATTTATGATTTATGATGGGGTTATTTTGATTACTGCTGTGCTGCCTGACTGATGTTTTGTGATCTCTTGAAGGTGCAGGAGTCACTTTGCTCAGCAGGACAAGGCTGGCTCTGCCAAAGCCCAGCCAGGCGTCTGCTCATCGTGCTGACAGTGCTGATGTGCAGGATAACCTAAAAACACACTTTTAACCAGCTTCAGCTGAATTGATGTGACCTCTTTTCTGTTCACTGCGATCAGTACAAGGCAAGGAGGCAGCTTTAGTTGTTAAATTTTGGTTCCAGTCTGCCCAGCCCCCTCACGCTTGTGTTTGGGGGGCACCGCGTTGAACTGGCCTCTGTTGTGCTGGGGCAGGGGGGAAAAGGGACACTGTAGCCAAGAGCTGCAAACCAGCTCACCAGGGATATGGAACTGGCTTTAAAATGGAATCACTGAGCTTGGGAAACACCTCCACAACCATCAAGTCCAGCTTGCAGCTGAATCCCACCATGCCAGCTCAGCCACACCGCAAAGTGCCACCTGCAGTCATTCCTTGGACACCTGGAGGGATGAGGATCCAGCACCACCCTGGGCAGCCCCTTCCATGTAGGAATTCTTCCCAATATCCACCCTACCCCTCCCTGGCCCAGCCTGAGGCCGTTCCCTCTCCTCCTGTCCCTGTTCCCTGGCAGCAGAGCCCGACCCCCCCCGGCTGTCCCCTCCTGTCAGGGAGCTGTGCAGAGCCACAAGGTCCCCCCTGAGCCTCCTTTGCTCCAGGCTGAGCCCTTTCCCAGCTCCCTCAGGAGTTCTCCAGACCCTTCCCAGCTCCCTTCCCTTCCCTGGACACACTGCAGCTCCTCCAGGTTCTTTCTTTTGCGACCCAAAACTGCCCCCAGGACTGGAGGTGCCTCCCCAGTGCCCAGCACTGCTCTGGGCCTCGTGACTTCCCTGGGGTTGTGATTTCTCGTTTTTGTGAAAGAAATAGAACAAAACCAAACCCACAGCTTCTTGGGAACTCCTTGGTTTGTTTGTGGGGGTTTTTTTGCCTTTCAGCTTTGTAAACATGTCTTGGCACACAGTTACTCTACGTTTGGCATCAGGAAGTGTTGAAGTTCATGCTTAGTTTGGCTTTCCTCAGTTTCATAATGTATTTTTTATTGAAGAGATGTGACTCCAGGATGTAAAGTGGCTTCTGCTGTATTTTCATCTCAGATTTCACAGTCTGAAAGGCCAATAATTTGTAAATAGTGGGGGAAATGTATGTGGATGTATAGACATGTATACAGGTGGATGGATTTTCCCAGAGCACAGCAGTGGAGGTGATGGCACTTTGTACCTTTGTCTGCCTGAATCGATGAGCTGAGTCCTGTTGTCCTACACACCACCTCTTAGGAATGGTGTGATCCAAACCCTCTCCTTGCCTGGAAGGACAAAACGTGCTGCTGAGGGTGTGCTAAAAGCAAGTCTGACTGGAAGTTAATGCCACAGGAATAACGGGAACGAAGCTGTTCCAATTCAGCAGTAACTTTGCTGCAATAGATGCAGAACATCTCAAGCTGATACTTCAGCGTGTCCAAGTTCTGCAGAACTACAGGGGCATCACAAACCTTGCCTTGGTGGGGAGAAACTCCAGGGCAAGGTGTGGACATGGATCAGTTCCATCTCTGTGCAGGTTTGGCACAATGTTCCTGTGTCTGTCTCCATTGCAGCTGTTGCTGTTCGGCCACTCCTGAGCCCCCAGGGGAGCGCAGAGGCTGCAGAGGGAGCTGGGCCCTGGCCAGCAAAGCCTCCTCTCTCAAAGCTTCCAGGTGGGGAGCCACAGAAAGCCACAGCAGCTCTGCTGCAGCATTGCCATGGCAACCAGGGATTATTATTATTATTATTATTATTATTATTAAT
>VXAC01000888.1:156108-181031 GCA_013399225.1 Rhipidura dahli
TATTATTATTATTATTACTACTACAACATTGCAGTGCTGGCACATCCGTGTTCAAAACTTTCTCAGCAGCAAAACCAAAGGGCACTGGGTGGTGTCCAATGGTCAGGAGGAAGGTGCTTGCAAGCTTAACAAGAAATAATTTGGTTTAAATTAAAAAATATAGAAGAAATGCTGCATTAATTACACTTTTGAAGCTATTAAGTGCAAGATTAAAAAAAGTCTCAGTTTTGTGTGCAGCCCCCATGAAATGTGGGTGTGAGGGCTGGATAAAACCACACCACTTGGACTCTTTGAGGGAAGTTTAAAGCTTCTGGGGTGTATTTTATGAACTGGAGGAAGTATCCATGCATCCCATCATTTCCTGAATGTGACATCCGTGCCTTTAATGTTGAGCTTTGCCACTCCTCAGGGTATCAATCCCCTCTGTTTCTTTGTCCACAAATCTCTGAAATTGGTTTTGCTTCTGGTCTTTCTTTTACCAGGAAGTTTTTAAAGTATCCAAGAGCACTCACACCCATGTAAATAAAAATGGGGAATTGGCTAATTGCAAAAGCAGCATGCTGGTGAGTCACAGCTGATTTTGCATAGAATTACCATTTCTTTTCCTCTAGAGCTCAGAAACGGAGCTGTGCAAGGAAATACCATCTGATGCTGCATATGGCATTTTAATAACACCCATTTCACACGGCTTCTGCTTAGCCAGGCCCATCCTGTGAAACGGAGAATTGGGAAGATGTATCAGGATTTCTAATGGAAAGTCAAGTTTGCTTGTAAGCTGGATCATGAGTTTGATTTATTTGATTTGTTTTTAATTTAGTTTGATTTATTTTAAGAGGAGTGAGTCCTGTGCAGGTGGAGAACTATTCCTTGTGGTTATTCAAATCCACATGCAAACCTTTTCAGGTATTAAAGGCCTTCAAAAGCTGCCTTAAGAAATTTTCTAAAGTATCAAAGCACCAGAATTCAGATCTAAGACAGAGGATTTTTCCATCCCTGGAATGTCCAAGGCCAGATGGGACGGGGCTTGGAGCACCCTGGGATAGTGGAAGGTGTCTCTGCTCATGGCAGAATGAGCTTTAAGATCCCTCCCAACCCACCCCATTCCATGATTTTTCCCCTTCCACAACTACATTTATATTTTATTTGAGGACCTGATGTGGTGTCTCACACCTGTGCTGTTTAGAAGTAAATATGAAGCAGTTCTAAATTATAAATACGGTGAATTTATATGGTGAATTTATCTGTGGGAAAAGTTCTTTTCTCACAGCCACTTCAGACTTTGAGGGAACTTGCAGAAATATTTTTAGCTTTCTACATGATTTGGGAAGTTCTGCTTTCACTGAAGTGTCTAAAAAACGTTTCCAAGATTTACTTTGAGTTCAAGAAGTTAAGGAGCAATTGTGACTCAGGAGAACACAGGAACTTTCTTTTGTAATGTAATCTTGGCATTGGGCTATTTTTAAGAAATATATTTAAATTACAGACATTTAATTAAATCTGCCTTTCCTAAGGTGAAGAAGTTGGAATTGGCAAAAAAGCCCCAACCTCTACCCGCTCCCTCCCATTAATAACTTTTGAAGCCTGTGATGGTTTTTTCTCTGTTTGCTTATCCCTGGCAGTAACCTGACTGAGGGATCACTCAGCTCCCTATGCCACCTCCTTCCTGACAAAGTGGAAAATTTGGGTGTTTTTCCATGGATCTGTAGATAAAATGAGTAATAATAATAATAATTCATACCTCTTCTTTTAAAAATTACCATTGCTAGATGGCCGTGGTGGAGTTTCCATCCCTGGAGGGATTTCAGAGCTGTGTGGAGGTGACACTTGGGGACACAGGGCAGTGGTGGCCTTGGCAGTGCTGGGGTTGAGTTTGGTGACCTTAGAGGACTTTTCCAACTTGAGCAATGCTGAGAAATGGAATTTTGGGATGTTCCACACTGACCTGGAGCAAAGGAGGCTCAGGGGGGACCTTGTGGCTCTGCACAGCTCCCTGACAGGAGGGGGCAGCTGGGGGGGGTCGGGCTCTGCTGCCAGGGAACAGGGACAGGAGGAGAGGGAACGGCCTCAGGCTGGGCCAGGGATGGGCAGGTTGGACATCAGGAAGAATTCCTTCATGGAAAGAGTTGTCCAGAGCAGGGGTGGAGTTCTCATCCCTGGAAGGATTTCAAAGCCCTGTGGAGGTGGCACTTGAGGCCGTGGGGCAATGGTGAGGTTGGATTTGAGGATCTCAGAGGGCTTTTCCAGCCTCAGTGATTCCATGAGCTAAAACCTCTCTATTTTTAAACCAGAAGTCAGCATGGCTGAATGCAGCATTCCCATTTGCTGTGCAGGGTAATTCCCTTCCCTGGGAGGTGGAGAAGAATCCCTGGGCACATTAGATTGGGAAGTCACTCGGTGCTGTCTGTAGCCCGAGGCTGTGGCACACTGGAATGAGCAGCTCCCCAAGGACACTTTAAAGTATGGACAGGGTTTGAAGTGACCTTTTTTTCAGAGAACTGTCCCCAAGTTAACATCAAACCAGAAGATTTTTAGCTGATCCTGAGCATTTCTGGGAGTTCTCAGTGAGTTTGCAGTGGAGTCCCCACAATCTGTGATTATCACATTAGTGATGCCCTTATAAAATACACATCTGAAACAGCCCTAAAGAAGACTTTAAGATCATTTTAATGCTTTTTGGCTTAAATTTCCCAAGGCTTTGCTGGGCTTGCAGGGAGAATTCCAACAAACATGTATTGGCTGTGTTAGCTGCATTAACCACAGGGATGGGAAGGGATTGTAATCCCTTGGTTAACAAGGAGGGAAAAGTATTACAGGCTTAGCTCTCCCATTGCCAGAGGCATTAGGCTGCCTTCTACAACGTGCTTCACTCTTTCCCTCAAGCTGAACGTAGGAAATCCCTATTTTTTGCTATTTCTGAGGCATTTCAGCAGATCCATTTAAAAATTCCGCCCAGCTGCAGGATTTTCTATTTTCTGTTTTGTTTTCTGTTTTGCAGATTTCCCTGCAGTTACCCACAGTTAAATAATATCATGAAGCAATTTCAATGTGGTCACAGTGAAATCATTTGAGTCCAGGGTGTTTACCCTGTGTGGGCTGCAGAGCTGCTCTGCAATGCAAATGAATACTGAATATTGGTTTTTCATGTTGGAAATGGCCACACAGGTTCACTTTCCTTGGAAAGAAAAAGATTTCCTGATTCAGAGTTTTTGCCCTCGTTTCAAATGGAATTCCTTCCTCTTCCCCAGCTTTCCTTGGTGCCTTGCTTCTCTCGTGTGTATTATGCTGCTTTATTACCAAATAGAAATTGGCTCACTTGCAGCTAAACAATATACTTCATGTTGATTAAAAGGAATTAAAGATTACAGCAGCAGAAAGACAAATAAAAATCCTGGAAGTGTCTCAGAAACGAGTGTTGAGGCATCACAGCAGCGTGCTTTGACAGTTATTTATATAGAAAATGTGCTGTTTGCTCAGGAGTTTTCATTTTGAGGAAGAAATGAGCCATAAAGTTCTACTTTCAGATCCGTATGTGAGTTTTAGAAATGATTCGGGAATGTTCTTCTTTCTCAGGGGTTGTTTTGATGTCTTTTCATGGTTTGGTTTTGATGTTGAGTTCAAACATTGGTGCTCTGGGTTGAATCATGGAATCCCAGACTGGTTTGGGTGGGAAGGGACCTTAAACCCATCCCATTCCACCCTTTTCCATGGGCAGGGACACCTCCCACTGTCCCAGGCTGCTCCATCCTGGTCTTGGGCACTGCCAGGGATCCAGGGGCAGCCCCAGCTGCTCTGGGCACCCTGTGCCAGGGCCTGCCCACCCTCCCAGGGAACAATTTTTTGGGATTAATTTTTTGTCTTTGAAATACTAATCCCTGCCTTTTGAGGCGATGTGTTGGAATTACTGAAGTGATAAATTTTGCTTGGAATAATCTATTTAGCTGCTCAAATGCCAAGAGAGCTAAATTAAGCTGAAAATTAGTCATTTATCTCCGAAAAAGCGTTCAAACCAAGTGCCATGGATTCACTTTTAGGAGAAGGGTTGAAGCTTCACTTGAGCAGGTCAGTGTGTGGATCTCATTGTTATTCAGCTTTTGGAGCCAACAGGATATAAATATCCAGGAAGGAAAACAGAAGGTCAAGTGTAAACCTCTCACATCAAAGGAGGCCATTCAGCATCTCCCAGCCTTCACTCTGCTGCTTTCTGAGGAGAAAAATGTATTTTATTTTTCCTTTCATAATGCAAATAAAGCAACTTAAACCCAAAATCTGTGAGTTCAGTGGGGCTAGGAATAGTAAAAGGTGGGAGTTGGGAGATGTGTGGATGGAGTGTCAGGGATGCAGGGGTGGTACAGCCCAGGGGCAGGAGCAGGGACTGACACCGAATTCTTGTGCCACGTTTTCCTGGGAAGGGTTTTTGAGCTGTCCCCTGCTACAGCTGGAAATAGGAGTGACAATGGGCCGTGTTTAAATGTGGATTTTTCCCCTGAAGATAATATTTCCAAGGAAACTCAAAATGTTGTGACACTCGGCAAATTATAACTGCAGCGGAAAGAGTTTATTTTCTAAATATAGTGCTGGTATTTAATTTATCATTCTCTGCTCTTCTTTGGGGCAAGAAAAGCTCCCTCTCCTCAAGTTTCTGAGCTGCTGAATATGACTGTGGAGTGCGTGGGCAGCAGTGGAAGTCATTTGTAGATTTGGAGGTTGTACTTAAGTTTTCCAAGCTGTTCTCCAGCCCTGCTCAAATCCCGTGGGATCCTGAGGCTGGGCACTGGAGCAGGGCCCAGTTTGCCTGCAGCACCCAACTGGGAGGGGCAGGTAGATGTGGTAGACCTGGACCTGCAGGAACTTGGAGAATCCCAATGGGAATGTGCCCAATGCTGCTTTTGGGGGGGCATCCTGCCTGCAGCAGTGTCACTGCACATTGAAATCTGCTTTAGGACCTGGCCTGGCACAGCTGCCCTTGGCTGGACTGACCTTACGGGGATGTGGCTTCAGCCCTGCATCCTACATCAGTGCTTTACACCTGTATTTTTTTACCAGGAGCTCTTGCAGAAATGGTTTGGCATTCCAAGTTGATGGCTCCTCCTGGCTTTCCTGTCTGTGGATTGATGCACTTCAGACAATTCACACCCTTTTGTCCTTTATGGGGGTGCAACCTCCTAGGCTGAAACACTGAATGGTTAAAAAGAAGAGGTAACAAATCAACATTTTGGAAAGAAGCCTAAAAGAGATGAAATTTTTCTCATTATCCAGACAATACAAACCTGGTGAAATTTGAGGACTGGCAGTTTTATGAGACAGTGCAGTGGGATTTCCACAGCTGTGGAATCAGATCTCCCAAACACAACATTTGTGGCACAGTCGTGTGGCTTTGAGCAGCAGTGAGTGACGTGGATTGTTGTGGTCAGCCTGGGGAGGAGAAAGTGGTGTGGACACCTCACAGCACCTTCCAGGATCTGAAGGGAATACAGGGAGGTCAGGGAGAGACTTTTCATCAGGAATTGCAGTGATAGGACAAGGAGTAATGGGGTTCAAGCTGAAAGAGAGGAAACTCAGGTTAGATATTGGGCAGGAATTGTTCCCTGGGAGGGTGGGCAGGCCCTGGCACAGGGTGCCCAGAGCAGCTGGGGCTGCCCCTGGATCCCTGGCAGTGCCCAAGGCCAGGCTGGACCTTGGGGCTGGCCGCAGCCTGGGACAGTGGGAGGTGTCCCTGCCCATGGCAGGGGATGGAACCAGGTAATTCCTACCACCCCCTCCAGCCCAAACCATTTTACGATTCTGTTTCCCTGAAGGTTTCCAAATCCCAAAGCTGACCAGAAAACCGATTTCAGTATTGAAAGTTGCTGTTTATATTTGGGTGCCACTGAAGAAAGAACAATCCTGGTGCAATTATTTAGCAGAGCCATCAGAACTGAATCAGTCGTGCCCTTGATCCCATGATCCATATTCCCAAAGATGCAGCAGCAGATTCCTGTGTTTGGAGTCAGTGGCACAGTCTTGGGGAAGGCGGGGAAGTCATTGACCTAAATACATGTTTATCTGAGAAGTGCTCCATTAAAGGGTGGCTCTAATCTTTATTTTAGTCCTCTAAGTCAGCAGCAGGTTTGGAGGTGTCCAAGGTTACAGCACCCAATAACTTGGCACGGATTTTTCCTGCTTTATTCTGTTTTATTCTGCTTTATTCTGTGTTTACAGCACAGTTTCAGTTTGTCATCGGTTTGATTGAATGTGGATTAGTGTGAAGGTGTGGAGCAGATCTGAACTGATGCTGGACTGATATCAGGATTGATATAATACTTTTCATTAGTTTTTCATTAATATTCTGGTGATTTTTTTGGCTGCAACAATTTAAATTTCCTTAAGACTCAGAAGCAGCACGTACAGGAACATTTTTCTTTATTCCTGCCAGGCTGTCAATAATTTCTACACGCTGTGAACAGAGACTTTTTGTTTTCTGCTGTTCTCACATTTGTAAGTGGCATCTCGAATGCACTGAAGTGGCTGCAAACGTCCTCTCTGGGGTGTATTTTAGTTTTTTTCCACTTGAACTCCCTTGCAGCTGCCTGCCAGCCATTCTCTGCACTCCTCCTGTTACCTGCCCGTCCCCAGAGAGCCCCGAGGCTGCTGGTTGTGCTTTGGAGAAGTGGTGATCAGGGAGTTGGCTGGCAAGGGGAGGCAGAGCAGCGATGGGTGCGTTGGCAAAAACCTTGCAAAGGTTTCTTCTGCGCAGTCACAACACCCAAAAATTGGGATATCAGCTGGGGACTGTCCTTGCCTGTTCCTTTCCTGAGCGTGAAGAACTCTTTGGCACACAGGGCATGGCTTTAAGGGGTTGTTAGTGAAGAATTTGGGAGGATGAAAATCAAGTTAAAGAACAGTTTCATCGAATTTTACTCTCTGTGAAGAATTTTCCAAGCATGAGCAGAGGTTTATTTTGGAGGCAGAAGAACTTTTATTTGTTTGAGAGAACTGGGTGCAGAGGCCAGAGGACTGAGCAAGGCAGAAACTCTGTCTGTCATCCTGCAGAGCTGTGGAGAAGAGGTGCATTTTTGGGGACAGGAGTTCTGTCCTGTCACTTGAAGGAGAAAAAGGCAAAATCACATTTTGAAGGGAAGTTTTCTGTGAACTTGCTAAGAAACCATGAGCTTGCTGTGCTCACCCATTGCAGGAAGGAGTCCCAGCCCTAATTCTGCAACTCTGATAACTCTAGCTGACAGTCCAGCTTGTGTTGTACTACTCAGCTTTGTTCTAATTAATTACTAATTGTTGAGTTCCTGCAGATCAGAGCCTGAGGCTGTTGTCATTGACAGCTGGCATGCTCAGGTGGTGACTACTGGGTTTGCAGATAGGAAAAACCAAAGTTTAATCATGTTCCAGAATGTTTTCGTTCAGAAGATAAAAACAGACATTAGACAGAAGTTGGGGGAGAATTCTCTGAGTGTTTCTTGATGCTTCAGCCTTTTTCTGTCTGAAGTGCTGCAGCATTGGGGCAGTTTCACTGTGGAAGGTAAATGAATTTTTCTGAGTTTGTCTCACAGCTGAGAATGGAAGTATTTTTGTCAATATCAGAGTGTAAGGTTTCCAGCCTTCACTTAGGTACTCAGTGTAAGATGGGCAGGGGCATCATTCCACACTTGGAATTTCTACATAAAATCATGCAATGGTTTGGGTTGGAAAGGACTTTAAAGCTCATGCAGTCATGGACAGGGACACCTCACACTATCCCAGGTTGCTTTAAGCCCCATCCAACCTGGCCTGGGACACTTTTTCCTCAAAATACATTTTAAAAAGACATTAAAATGCTGTAATTTGGTATTTATTGATCAGATGAGTCTCGCTTGAGAACAGTAGCACAAAATCATTGGTCTCCCAGCGGTTTTAATTACTTAAAAAATAGGTTTGGGTTATTATTTCTGAAATAACATCAAAATGCACCTTACCTATGCTCAGGGCCTCTGTGGGACGTATGGCTCTGGATGTGTTTCATCACTTTGATCCTGCTTTTCAAGACAACAGGCAGGATAATGGAAATGCCATCCCAGTGTGTATTCTGAAGGGAGATTCCCTTTTCCCCCAGCCCAGGCTTTGAAGAGGATGGTTGTACCTCTGCTGGGAGTGGATGTGCAACACCAGATTTCTCAGCAGGGGTTTGATGTGGAAATTAAAGGGTTTTTTTCTGCCGCCATAGTCAGAGAGCCTGACGAGCTGTTGCTCCAGAAAGTCTTGGAATCATAAAAATAATGGGATGGCTGTCATATCTCTGTATCAAATATAATCACAAAAACAGAGAGACCTTTTAATTGGAAAAAAACCCCAATTCTGCAGTGTTTTAGAAGCTCCTGATCGATATGACAACAATTCTGTTACCCAGCCAGAGCAGTGATGTGCTTGGTGGTGAACTAAACAAAAAATACAACTGGAAGCCTTTGGTTTTGTTTTGAGCCATTTCCTGTACTAGAATAATGAAAAAGCATGAAACTGCAGGGATTATTTGTGAGAAAATCGCTGCCTTGCAAGGCCAGAGGCTTAGGGAGCACGGCCCTGGATCAGATGAGGTTTGCACAGGGGGCCTGGGAGGGGCTGGGCCAGACTTGGAGTGGAGGGGAGTTGGGAATTAATACCAGGAACTTCTCTGGGGCAAAGAGGAGTCACTGGAGAGTAATGTCTTCCAGTTTTGTTTGTTTGGGGTTTTTTAAATCTCCTTTTGATGGTCTTTGCCACGCTTGCCAGACTTCCACTCTGTATTTTGGACATGGTGCCACTGTAATTTCTTTCTCTCTGGATTAGTTACGTGGTCCCAAAGAAAGAATGAGGGAGGAGGTTGATGGCTTGTTGGGGGGTGTGTGTGTGTTCTTTTATTGGGCAGTTTGATAGATTTGGCTGGGGGGTTTTTTATCCCCCACATGAATTCTTCCCGTTCCATCAGGGCATCTTCAGGCTGAGGCTTTTAAACCAAGTTCTCGTGGGCGGTGCACACAAACTGGGACAGGGAACAGAAGGGCTCTGCATGAGAAATGGTCATACTTTGGATTTCACC
The DNA here is from genome assembly GCA_013399225.1 of Rhipidura dahli. Taxonomy (NCBI): domain Eukaryota; kingdom Metazoa; phylum Chordata; class Aves; order Passeriformes; family Rhipiduridae; genus Rhipidura; species Rhipidura dahli. The sequence continues at coordinate 165,149 of VXAC01000888.1, forward strand.
TCAGAGAATCATAAAATCCCAGGATGGTTTGGGTTGGAAGGGACCTTAAAAATCATCCAGTGCCGCCCCTGCCATGGCAGGGACACCTCCCACTGTCCCAGGCTGCTCCCAGCCCCAATGCCCAGCCTGGCCTTGGGCACTGCCAGGGATCCAGGGGCAGCCCCAGCTGCTCTGGGCACCCTGTGCCAGGGCCTGCCCACCCTCCCAGGGAACAATTCCCAATTCCCAAAATCCCATCCAGCCCTGCCCTCTGGCACTGGGAAGCCATTCCCCCAAGTGGAAATGTGAGTTGGCTGCAGTGGGAACAGTGGGAAGAGCCCGTGCTTCCAGCTGGGATCTGTAGGGATGACAAATCAGTTTGCAGAGCTCATCAGGAGCCTTTGCAATATGAATGTCATTGCTTCAAGGAATGAACAGGAATCCATCAATGTGCAGGGCTGTAAAAGAGATGGTGATGGATGGGAGGTGAGGTGGGCACAGGGAAGGGACATCTCTGCTGATGTAGCTGTCAGTGGTTTGTGCTGCTCAGTGTCTGCTATCAGTGCAGCCTTCAGGGATTGTTATCTTTTTTGGTAGGTTTTAGCCCAGCTCTATCTTTGGTGTCAGAATCATTTTTCTGAAGCATTGTTCAGCTGCTGTGTGATTTCCAGATGATATTGAGCATCATTTTTAAATTTTCACCTCCAATTTTCAGCTTAATTGTGCCAGGAGTGGCACAATCAACTAAAACTTGAGAACTGCTTTATTGTTTTTTCTAAGCCGAATATAAAACTATTTTTAAAGTTTATTGTCTGTATAATGCAGCTTAATCTAAAGAGTGAATGGGGTGCAGGTGTTCTAAATGGAGATTCCAACATTTAAGTTGGAGAATGTGGCCACCATAATTAATTTTGAATGAAATGCAGGCGTTTTAAATTGAGATTCCAACATTTGAGTCGTGCCTTCCTGCCCTGCCCCTCACTCCTTCATTTTCCAGCTGATTTTTGGCTTCTTGGTCTCCCACTATCACACATGTCTCAGGTAGGATTCATCTCCAAAATGATGACAGTAATTTGTTTTTCTCTTTCACTATCTTTCAATATCTTTCTATTCTCCAAATTCAGGATGAGCTTAAAGCTTGAGAAGTCTTCAGACTTTGAAAGGTGCTCCAAAGGCTCAGCTCAGACTCACACTGTTTTTTGGGTTTTCTTGAATTTTCCCAGCCCAAGACTGATCTGAGCTGAGATGATGGAAGATTCAGTGCAGTCCTCCAGAGGTGTGGTGAATGCCCTCAAAATCTGAATTACAGGAAGGGCTGGCAGTTCCTGCTGCATTTATTCTCCCCCAGCTGCTACAGACACCTTGTCACTAAACTCATTTTTCTCTCCTGTGGTTTCTCCAGCCTGTGCCAGCATTTTCCTCTTAGGGTTAAGTTTGTTGTGGATGTTCCTCTTTTATGGAACAAACTCTCTTCCAGACTTGAGCAAAGAAAAGTCTCTCCCCTGCCGTGAAACCATAATCCTGTGTCATGCACAGTGTTGCAGATGCTTTATTCAGGGGGGATTTGGTTGTCTCACTGCAGACCAAGGGCTCGTGCTGATGCTTCCAGCCCTGTTTGTGAGGCTGGCGTGGGGGGATTCCAGGGATGCAGGCTCTCAGCATTCCTGCAGTTTCTGTGGCAGGCTGCAGTGCCTGCATCCCTGGCATTCTGTGCAGGCTCCCAGAGCTGCCTGCACAACCACGCTGCAGGCTGGGCTTTTACTTTTCTAATAACTCCCAGGCTTGCTGGTTTAATTTTAATAGTAAATGCAGTTTCTATTTATGTCCTGAGACTCCAGGCTGTAAAGAACTTGACTATCCCTAGAAATCCACATGGGTAATGATCCTTTTTGGAGATAAATGCCTTATTAGCATGCCTGGGACTTAATAATGGATGAGAAAATCAGATGCATTTCATGTCCCAGAGCCAGATTTAGAATTAAAGCTGGTGCTCTTGATGCCATAAGTTTCGTTCTGGGAAGTAAATATATATCTGCTAACTTTGGGAATGTCAGAGGAAAAGAGGAATAGCGAGCACTGGTGGCAGATTCTATATCTGTACCAGGCCAGGCTGTTGCTTTAATTCCTGGTGCTGCAGGAGCAGGGAGCTGCTGTCTGTGCCCAGAGCAGCCATTCCAAATAAATAATTGGAATATCAACCTTTTGATGAATGCTCAGCCAGCAACTCATGGAAAAACAGCTGTTGCCTCGAATCTGTGCACACACATTTCCACACGCTGCTGTTGGGATACAAGCCCAGGCAGGGAACAGGTGTTCCCTGGAATTATCTGGGGCCTAAGTTCAACATCTGGCATCGTTTGCTTCGTTAGGTTTGTAATTGTTTTGTACTCATTTAATTTCCCTGCTGGTCAGTGGGAAGGGCTTGGAGAAGGCAGGTTTGCACCAGGAGCGCGTGGCTGCGGTGGCAGGAGCCTTTTTGCTGGGACTGCTGCTGCTCTCAGGAGACCCTGGGGAGGATCAATGTTTTGGAGTAGCTTTTGGTAGTTGGAGTTTTAGAGAGAATTGTACACCTATGAAAACACACAGAAATAAGAACACATTTCCTAAGTGGAAGCTGCAGGGGGGAAAAAGGCTACAAAGACTATGGATTTTTTCCTGGTGTAAACTTCAGCATGAGCTGGTTTGAAGCTGATGCTTCCAGAGAGCCCCTGGCATGTACAGAGTGAGTGGGGTCCTGTGCTCACCTCATGTGATCAAGGGCTTAACCTGAACATCAAGAAATCCTGATGGTTTTGGCTGTAAAAATAATCCTCAAAGTGACTTTTATTGTGTTCAGAAAGATGCTGTTTCATCTTTTTGTCAGTGTGTGGTTGCAGCTGGCTGGGAGCTGTCTCCAGGACAGGAGAGAGGGGTATTCCTGGCATGGTTTGGGTTCCTGGCTGTGGGGAATGTTTGGTGACAGTCACTCCGGGGTGGCTGGCAGCTGGGGACATGCTGACAGAAGGGTCCACATGGGCCAGGTCATGGATGGAGGTCATAGCAGGGGCTGAGGAGAAGATCGAGCATGGCTGTGGAAAATACTCTGAATTTTAAAAAAGGGGAGAACTTGAGGTGGAGGCCTTGAGGAATAAGGTCTGTAAAGAGTTATTCCAGCTGGAAGAACAGATCCTGTGTGTCTGTCTGACAGACAGAGCTGCACCAGCTGTGCCAAGGAGGCTGTGACAGCACAGTCCCCGGAGGCAGAGATGTGACACTGCTCTCCCAGCCTCCAGACCCCAGGGGAGGGTCCTGCCCTGCTGTCACTGCTGCTGCTCTGCAGTCCTTGCCCATCCCTGCTTTGGCACCGCAGTTTTGCAGTCTCAGCCAGGGGTTGGGCTGTGCCTGTGAGTTTGATCATTAAACTGGTTCAGATTTCAGGAAACAAGTGACTTTTCCTTGCTCCCCCCCTCGTTTGCAGGGTGATGTACGGGTGAGTTGGCGTAGTGGGAACAAACGGGGCGTAGGAGACAAAAGGAACAAGGATGTGCAAAACCTTGTGCTGGCAAACCCTTTGTGCTCTAAAGCAGCTGCTGCAGCCCTGCTGTGTGTGCTGGGAGCAGCAGCATCCACAGGAACACGGAACAGTTTGGGCTGGAAGGGACCTTCAAAGGCCACCTAATCCAGCCCCCCACAATGAGCAGGGCCATGGACTCAGAGAATCATTTAAATTGGGAAGAGCTTTGAGATCATCCAGTTACCTGCTCCAGTCCCGTCCAGCCTGGCCTTGGACACTTCAGGGATGGGGCAGCCACAGCTCCTCGGGGCAACCTGTGCCAGGGCCTCTCTACCTCATCATAAAAAGGTTTTTCCTTTCAGTCTCAGCAGCTCCGTGCCCAGGGAAGCTGCTGCAGGAGGGTCTCAGCCACTGCCGAGGTGAGGAGAGGGATTAGAAACCTTGGAACAGTGGTGGCATCGCTGCTTCTCTGATTACAGAACTGCTAAAAAATCTTGGGAAGCAGCAGAAGGTTTAAAAGGAAGAACTTTTTCTGCTATAGGTACACATCAGACATGTTAACTCCATGGGGGACACAAGGCAGGGAGGAGGAGAAGGGGATGGCTGGGTTCCCTGAAGCTGCAGATCTGAGCAACTCTGTGGTGGGGCTGGAATTCCTGACCCAAGCCAAGGAGAAACTTTCCTGTGAACTTTCATATTGTCAGTCTCCATTTCCATCTTCAGCTCTGAAAAGATCCTTCTATCTTTAGAATTGGCCAAACAATGGATTTGACTTTGAAAAATGTGCCAAAGGCTCTGCTGCTTAAGTTTCCTTCCCAGGTGGTATCCCTGAGGGGTGTCCCTGGTGCTGTTCATGCTTGGAGGGACTGTGGGGCTCTGGGTCTGCAAGGGCCTGGTGTGGAGGAGCTCAGGTCATGGTGGAGTTGGACAATCAAGGGGGTCAGGAGTGACCAGGTGCCTCTGCACGTGTTTAGTGACTGGTGCTGGCAGCAAAAGCAGTGTCACAGCTGTCCATGCACACTTAAATCCATCACTCAGCCTGAGCTTCCCTTTCACTGTTTGGATTTGGCTTTTTGTGGTGCAAAGCTCTGCTAGACTTTAGATACACCTGTATGGTTTCCAACCTCCTGTGCTGAAAACTTGAAGCCACAACCCTGCTGCCTTCCTTCCCTCCCTCTTTCCTTCCTGTGTTGCACCTCTTGATGTGTTCGAGTGAATTCTCCCACATCCAGTTGTGTGTTCTCCTTTTCTGACTGTGGAGAGTCAGCCAGGGCACACTTCTGCTTTTGCTTTTTCCCGTCCTCCCCTTCTCCACTCCAAAGTGAAACTGCTGCTGAAACACCAGCGTTCAATCTGGCCATGATGCAGCATAAAACCCTTCTGTGAGTATTTCCTCTCGGCTGTAATTAGTTTTTGTGTTCAAGAGGCAGTTTTAAACACTCATCCAGAGAGCCATTACAAGGGAGCATCTGTGTGAGGACACGTTTTCTGCAGCTGAGGAGCAGAGGGGCCGCTGGGACGGAACCAAAGGCAACTTCTCAAGTTAATTGTAAGATTTTATTGGTGTTTCACTCCACTGCTCGAGGGTTTCTCATGTGAATCAATGGCAGACTGCCTGATTTATGTGTGAGCCCTGCTTGAAAAGAAGCTCGGATTGATTTGCTGACCGTGCACGGGGAAAGGTGACCCTAATTTGGGACCTTCAATCCCTGTTCAATGCCTGTTGGGACAGGGGGGTGCTGGAAACTTGGGAAAATGGAACTGCAAGTTTTCCCTTTGGCTTGAAAGGTTCCCTGTCCCTGTTCAGTAAAATGTCATTATTTTGGGGTAGCTGTTTAGTATCATAAAAGATGTTAATGAGATGTTAAAACCAGTCAAAGTGGATTTTATCTGAAATGTTTGTTCCTCTAAGATTTCCTAAGGAAGTCCTGGAGCTTTGTTGTTGGCCAGTGCTGAATTACTTGATTAGCACCCTGATTAGTCTGATGAGGCTCTTTTCCTTCTCCATGTTTCTGTGTTAATGACCTCAGTCCTTTGCTCAGCTTGCAGGTGAAATAGGAAATAATTCAAAATAGAGCCTTGCTGCAGAGACCTTTCTGAACTAAAATGAGACCAAACTGGACAGGCAGTGAGTATACAGCAAGAGACCCACTGCGATGTGGCACAGTCCTGTTAGTAGACAACAAACACTTAGAAAATAATCCAATGGTTTTTTTCCTTCATTTTCCCCATAAAAACCCTGGGTGCCTTTGCCTTAGCTCAGTCCCTGGGTGTCCCTTAACCAGGGCTGTGTGAGACGCCCTGGGGACGGTGACAGCAGCGGGGGCGGGAGGTGGCAGCCGCGGTTGGGTGTCACAGCTGTCACCCCCCAGAGTCACAGCCACTTCCTCTGCCTGTAGGGACGGTGACAGTGTCCAGAGCCCGGGGCTTCCTGCTGACTCAGCACTGACATCCTGCTGTGCCGCCTCTGTCCCTGTCACTGGCTGCGGGCAGCAGCTCCACACATTCACCTCCTTTCAAGCTGGAACTCATTCTCTGCATGCAATTCCATCTCTGCTGAGCCTCTGTCTCGAAACTTTCGAGTGTCTTTTAGGCTTCTGCCTCTGATCCAGAATTGCCAGTGATTCGGGGCAGGGATTGACAGAGCGAGCCGGGGTTAGCAGCGAGAGCCCAGGCAATTTATAAACCTCCTCTGCCCAAAATCAGCCGAGGCCTTTTCTCCCACACTCTCTTTGAATAGATTGGCTCCCCTTTGTAGGCTCCAAAAGCTGGGCTTAGTCAGACGTTCCTCAAATGCTGCTGGGGAAGGGGGGGCCAGGGCGAGCTGGCTCCTTGCTCATGATAAGCTTTTCTATATATAAAACTGCGTGGCTGGCTGCTGATAGCGCTAATGAGAGGTTCTGTTAACTCTTTCACACATCAGCAGCAGGTACAGGAGGTGTCACTGGCTCTCCCCAAGTCATTTTGCTAATTGAGAGCGAGTTGTTAATTGCACGCGCTCAGCCCTGCATTGCGGAGCCGCTGCTGCCGCAACCCCGAGTGTTTGGCGATGAGGAAATGGTGAAAGAGGCCTGAAGAAAGGGGAATAAGTCCAAGCCCAACTGCAGGGGAGAAGTAAAAATACCCCACGAACTGAAAAGAGTCAGTTCTTCTGCAGAAATGTCACACAACAGAGATTCACCTCGGGGGATTGATTACACAAACCCGTGGAAATATGGGGATTTAAATACTGCAGGCAGCTAATTCAGCTCTTCCCGGAGCTCAGGAAACATCCTTTACCTCCAGGAATACTTTTGCAGCAGCTTTTGTGCATTGCATGGGAGCAGCTGGCTGAGAACGGCACCTGTGAGTGGAGTGCAGTGCTGGCAGCTGGGCTGTGACACCGAGCGGGGACAGGGGGCAAGGGGAGCTTAGAGGGGTGGGACACCAGAAAAGGAGCAGGTCAGGGATGGTGGCATCCAGCTCCAGGATTTGCTGTCCTGCTTTCCATTTTGTGGCTGTGCTCTGGCTGAAGCTGTCGTGCAGTGGGATTTGGGGCTCAGACCTGGCACTGCAGGGCAAGGTTGTCACTGTCCCCTCTGAGCTGCACTTTGCTGGGCACTGCACTAAAGACACGAAGTAAACGCTCTCTGGGACAGAAAAGAGAAGAATCGGCTTCTCATGAATTTTGTGGTTTCTGAAACGACTTCTGGTTGTGTGGAGTTGGTGTGGTTGTGCTCCTTGGCAGCTGCACCTTCCTGAGATGGCTGAGCGTGGTCGGGCTCCGTGTCCCTGAGGGGAATGTTCCTGCAGGGGCTCCGGTGTGAATGCTGCAGGTGGGTGAAGGAACAGATGGAGAAGCGGTGGATTCGCTCTCCTCATCAGCCAGGGATGGTGGGAAGGCTCCTGCCCTGCCTGGGATGAGCAGGGAATGGGCAGCCAAAGCTGCCAGTGCCGCGTGGTGATGGGGGTGCAGGCATGAGATGGGCTGTGGCAGGGCAAGGACAACCTGGCTTTCAGGTGCAGCTGGGCATTTTCAAACTGGGGTGGCCTCTGTGAAATCCTGATCTGGGAATTATAACTTAGGTTTTAACTTTTATATTTTCCAAAATCCTCTACTGCTTTGTGTGTAACTCTGAGGTTTCTTGTAGCCTGTTCATTTCTGTTCTCTCGTGCTGAGTAGTCATAACAAAGCCTCTCTGGAGCTGCTCTCCAAGGACACCCAGCCTGTCCTGGGCCCAAAAAGTGTAAACTAAAAGCCTCTGAAAGGGGGGCAAGCTGAGGGGAATTCCATCATTAAACTGAAGCTTTAATTGGAGAATTAACCCTGAGATGCAAATGAACCAAACCTATAAAGGTGTAAAGAACTCGTGACCTGGAGTCCATCTTGGGGTCCATTTTGGCAGCAGCCTCTGGCTCCCCAGGGGTACCTTGAAGGCCTTTCCAATAAATCCCCACCTTTACTCCCTTACTTCTGCCTGGTCTGTTTTCAGGTGGCCTCTTAAGGCATCAGGAACAGGCTGGAGCCATCCCTGGCTTTGGAAGGTGGTGTGGGAGGGGGCAGAGGCCAACCCACGACAGGGATGCTGAAGAACTGGAGATGGGGAGGAGCAGTCCAGACTAACATGGGATGGACCCAGCCTGTGCTGGGGGATTGGCCTTGAGGACCTGTCAAAGACCTTCTTCCAAATGAGCATTCTACAGCTCTGTTGGTTTTATTTAGAATTAATCCTCTCGTGCTTGTGTAAGCACCTAAATAAAACATGACTCATTTAATTAATTACACTGAAATCATGAGACTTTACACTTAGCTTTAGGTAGGAGTTATTTTATCCCCCTCCTTAATGATTAAAGCCTCGGTTCATGACACAACACAAATGAATCTTTAAAAAACATGTGATTAGGGGACTTTAAATTAACCTTCTTATTGTGTTTGGGGTTGTTTTTTATAACAGAAGGAACTACAGGAAATTTGTTAAGATTTTTGTGAATATTTAAACAATTTTCTATACATCAGGTAAGAAACAGTGAAATAGTGTCCTCACTGTGTTGACTTTGGAACTGTATGATCCCTTCAGAAATGCACCTGCTGAGTTTTGCAGGATATTCCCTGCAAAAGCCAGTCAGGAAAGTGCAAAAAATGGCTAAAGAGTTCTTCAAAAAGTGTTTGAGGGTAAATGTACATCTGTGAGAGGACGCATTAGTCATCCTGACCTCTTTTATTCCAGCTTGAAAATAGAGCTTTGAATTGAAAATGTTTCTCATCTCTCTCTCTCTCTGAAGTAGTTTGTTCCATTTTTTTGTGTGCTCTTTCCCTAATGTGGTCACTCCGTGCTGGACACTGGGGAGGTCACACCTGGAATTTTGGGGTCAATTCAGGGCTTTTTCCAACAGGAGAGCCCTGGAGGGACTGGAGCGTGTTCAGGAAGGGAAGGGAGCTGGGAAGGGGCTGGAGAACTCCTGAGGGAGCTGGGAAGGGGCTCAGCCTGGAGCAAAGGAGGCTCAGGGGGGACCTTGTGGCTCTGCACAGCTCCCTGACAGGAGGGGACAGCCGGGGAGGAACAGGGACAGGAGGAGAGGGAACGGCCTCAGGCTGGGCCAGGGGAGGATATTGGGGAAAATTCCTGCATGGAAAGAGCTGTCCAGGCCTGGCACAGCTGCCCAGGGCAGTGCTGGAGTCCCCATCCCTGGAGGGATCTAAATTCCATGTGGATGTGGCACTTGGGGATGTGGGGCAGTGCTGGCTGTGGCCATACTGGGGAATTGCTGGACTCTGTCTCAGGGAGCTTTTCCAACCTGAAAGTTTCCCTGGCTCTGTGATGGAGTTTTTTGATCTGACAGCTGCCTATTCCAAGCCTGACCTGTGCAGTTTTAGATCCGATATCCCAATATCTTCAGAGCCCTTGCATTGCTTCATTCAGAGTCACTCAGGCATGGGAAAGAAATCTCTCCTTCTTTTTCCTCCCCTTCATTTCCAGAGCCGTGGGGCTGCAGTAAGTGCAATACATGAGCAGGCAGTGTAGATTTTTCCCAAATTAAAGCTGCAGAGTTCATTGTGCTCCTGGTTTTAAAACCATCTTAAGCCAATCCTGGTTTTAATTCAGTTCATCCCACAGAATATCAACACAACTGCTTTGAGTAATCCCGGTGGGCAGCGGTGCCAAAGAGCACAAGGAAAGAAAAGGAAAGGGATCCCTGTCACACTCAGTGCTGCTGCCTCCTGGTGACCATGGAATAATTGGGATTGGACGGGACCTCTGAAGCTCCAACCCATTCCCGTAGTCCTGAGAGCATTTGTAGAAATTCCCTTTGATGGACAAATGCCCCCCACCACTTTCCAAGTGGGAAGTGGCACACTTTGTGGGGCTGGCGTGTCCCCCCCACCCCTGGTGTCACCCTGGCTGCAGCAGCCCTGGTAATGCAGTGCTTAATCTGCTGGTGACAACCCGTGATTGATACTCCTGGGAGAGCCCAGCCCTGCTAATTGGAATGGATTGGAACTCGTGTTCTCCATCACAGGCTGCCTTTGGAGACTCGGGATGCCTGAAAAGACACACAGAACCGGCTGAACTGGGTACAGTTGGAAAATTGGTCTTGCAAAGGTGGGAATTCTTGTCTGTATTCAGGTATTTCTCTTCAAACGTAGTTTTTTAAGAGCAAATAATGGATTTGCCATGTCTGCTGACCTCTTCTTCCATGGAAATCGAAGCAAATATAATAATTTGTCCACCTGAATTAGACACAAAGTGACTAAATAAGTAAGACAGTCTATCAAGCTTGATTATTCCAAATGGAAATTGATTTTATTCAGTTAATTGGTGCTTTGCCTCGCTCGGTCTCTCACGTGTAAAATGATTCTTCTGATTTGTAATTTTTTAATCTAATTATTGCCATCTCTTTGAAATGATCTTTACTGAGGGTGTTTGTGGAATACATGAGGAATTTTTACAGTCAGTTAGCATTTTATGGGTGGTTGTATTAAATTAGAAATTATTTAAAAATTAGATATTTATCCCTTAAATTCTCTTGTTATTTCTGAAGGGGTTGGAAACAAAGCTTGCCTAGTTTTTATTTCTACAATTACCCCAACAGTGAATGAGCGTAATGGGCTGTAAACAGTCCCATTAAAAAATTATGGGGTTTATGGTGAGGTTTAATGTTCATCATGGAACGTTTTCTAATTTATCCTGTGGCTGAGTTGTGAGGAATATTTCCCAAGTGGAGAGGTCCCTTCCTCAGTTTCTTGCTGGGCTTCACTGAACATGTGCACAAACGTCTCCACAAATATCTCAAGTCCATTTTTTTTCTTTCCTTTGGATTTTAGGACATCCCAAGGCTCTGAGGAAGAATCACAAGGGTTCAAAAATAAGAAAATGAAAACTCAGTCTGTTTGGGTTTTTTAAAGCTCCTGAATATTAAAGCAGGTCAAAACATGGGACTTGATCAAACTTCTGGAAACTGGATTTGGGGCTCAGTGGCTATCTCCAAATAACAGATCCTGGGGAATGGTTACCCCCAAGGAGGAGGAATTCAGAAAAGCTGATTGCTGCTGATGGCCCACGGAGGGTGGGGTGTCCCTGGTGGGCTGAGGGCAGGAATCCGAGGTCCTGCAGCTCCACAGGCTTCGGTTTCCAAAGTTGGGGATGGGGATGGGGATGGGGATGGAAGGCCTGGGTGTGGTCAGAGGGGTCTGTGGGACTTGGCACTTCCCAGAGCTGTTTGTTCATTTTCCTTGGAAATGTGAGGCATGAAGGGTTTAACTCCAGCTGGACACTGGGAGCAGCCTGGGACACTGGGAGGTGTCCCTGCCCACGGCAGGGGTGGCACTGGGTGGGCTTTAAGGTCCCTTCCACCCCAACCCATTCTGGGATTCCATGATTCCACCCTGATGCAAGTTTCCCCTGTTCCTCTGGAAAAGGGAGGACCACTTCCCAGTTATTTTGTAAACGTGGAATTCAGCGGAACAGCTCTTTTGGGAATGCTGCAGCATTGATTGCTTACCCTGATGACATAATGGGCCAATAAAGCCCTAACCATGAACCAGGTCATGGGAGAGCAATTCCAGTTAAACTGTAACCTGGCAGTGCCTGGCACGGGTCAGCAGACTCAGTCCCTGGCTCTCCTGAAGCCACAGCTTAAGGAAAAAAGAGGATCAGCCCAGCTGTGGGAGCAGCTCCTGGAGCCTGGGATTGCAGCCAGGAAGGAGCCGCCGTGCCGGCTCACCTGCTCCAGGTAGGGGAACCTCCAGGCAGCTGGGAAAACAGGCACTGGCCCTGGAGATTCTTATCTTGGAATCACAGAATGGTTTGGGTTGGGAGGGACCTTAAAGCCCAACCCATTCCACCCCTGCCAGGGGCAGGGACACCTCCCACTGTCCCAGGTTCCTCCAAGCACTGTCCAGCCTGGATTTGGGCACTGCCAGGGATCCAGGGGCAGCCACAGCTTCTCTGGGGAATCTGTACAGGGACCAGCAGTGTGTTGGGGTTTATGGGGGGAAAGCAGGAAGAACAAAAGAAGAGGCAGAGCAAGGAAAGAGGGTGGCAGTGTCCCCTCGTTCCCTTTTTGGTGTTTCTGTTGGGGTTTGTGTTTGTATTAAAGTATCAAATTTTTGGGGTAGGCACTTGCTCTTGCTGTGGCCAATGGCTTTGTCAGCCTACAGGGACAATGCCTTTATGTCCCTCATTTTTAGTTCTGTTTTCTGAATTGATGCTGCTTATCCTTGCAAATATGACTTTTGTAACACTGAGAGGCTGGGGCATGACCTGAGCTCTGGGATTCAAAAGCCTGGGGGGAAAACACAAATCCCAGCAGTGTCTCCACTCTCCTCTGTGTTACTTGAGGTGTTTCTCTGATTTTTTTCCTGCTTTAGGACGATGCAAGGGATGGGTATCAATTTAACCTGCTTGGAAGCAGCTGGTGCATCCTTGGAAAAAGGAGCAGGGCTCCAGATCTGGAGCAGGGCCACGTGACACCACGGAGGTTCTGTTGGCCTATTTTCTCAGAGCCCAGGTTTTACTCTTAAGCTGTCAGGTCAGATGAGGATTCAGTTCTGCGGCCAAAATAGAAATTAGCCATGTGTGGTAATCAATTAATCCCTGGAAATAATGCCGTTTCTTCACGTTTTGGGGAGCTGGGCTGGCCTCATGGCACCTCCTTGGGCCCCACGAGGAGCAGCCACGGTGATCCCAGGAGGAGCTGTCCAGTGGTGCCACAGGCTGCCCTTATTCCTGAGCTATCCCTGTGGAATTGCATTTACACTCCAGGTGCTTTGCTTCCTTGGACAGAGAGGCTGTGGCTGCCCCTGGATCCCTGGAAGTGTCCAAGGCCGGGATGGACAGGGCTTGGGGCAGCCTGGGACAGTGGGAGGTGTCCCAGAGTAGTAATAAACTACAGAAAAGAATCAGTGCATGGAGTTAAACCCGAAGTGCCAGAGCTAATCAGGGTAGAATCATGGAATCACTGATGTTGGAAAAGGTTTCCAGGATCATGCAGTCCAATGCCCACCTCATCCCCAGCCCAGAGCCCCGAGTGCCACTGTCCAGCCCTTCCCTGGACACCTCCAGGGATGGACACTCCAAACCTCCCTGGGCAGCCCCTGCCAATCCTTGAGCACCCTTTCCATGGGGAAATTCCTGCTACTCTCCACCCTGAGCCTGCCCTGGCTCAGCTGGAGGCGGCTCCTGTTGTCCCGTTGCTAATTCCCTGGGAGCAGAGGCCAAGCCAGGCGTATCCAGGGAATACAGGCTGCCTGCAGTAGGATCGAAGTCGATAAATGCACTGTATCCATCCCTGTGTGGTTTTAAAGGCAGTTCTTGGTTTTTTTTCCAGGAGGGGCAGCAGTTGCCCTACAGCAGAGCTGTCTAATAATAACAGTTTGTCTCTCCCTGCATCTTTTCTTTTCCACTTTTGTCACCAAGAGGCTTCTTTGGTAGCACGTGGTTGTCCTTCCTTGTTCAGCTGTGCTTTTCTCCCTGCCTGTTCTCCCAGGAGAGTTGTTACTAGTTTTTTCCTTCTTGTTTTACCAGGCTGTATCATGACATTGTGCCTTTGTGAGGAAGGAAAACGTGGGAAATGCTGCTGTGCCTGCAGCAGTGGGGTTTTTTAGCTCAGAAAATGGTATTGTTGCAGACCTTTGTGTGAAGACCATAAATACAAATACAAATACAGAGTTCACAGTGGTTTTGTGGGGTTGCAGCTTGGTCACCTCCCCATCCACCCCACTGGGAAGAGAAAGGACAGGAAATGGCCTCAGGCTGTGCCAGGGAAGGTTTAGATTGGAAATTAGGGAATATTTCTTCATGGAAAGGGTTGTCCAGCCCTGGTACAGCTGCAGTGATGGAGTCCCCATCCCTGGAGGGATTTAAAGCCACATGGATGTGGCACTTGGGGACACGGGGCAGTGTGGCCTTGGCAGTGCTGGGGAATACTTGGATTTGATCTTAAAGGTCTTTCCCAACCTTAATTCCATGATTCTCTGCTTGGTCCTGTGTAGTGCTTGGTCCTGCTGAGCCCAGCCCTTTGCATCCACCTCTGCTGCAGCTCCTGGATTTCCTTGGAGTTCCCCCCCCTCTCTTTAGGAGGTGGAAATGCAAAGGGCTTTGGCCAAAAAACAAAGAGCTCAGAATTTGCATAATCTTTGTCACTGTGTTTGTTTCTGATAAGTTGTGGGGCATCACAGAGTGTTCCAGGCACACTTCATCCCATCCCAGAGAACAGATTCTGGACTCTGGCAGGGAATTGGCATCTGGAAAACCCTCCTGACAGGGATTTGGAGAGAAGTGCTGATGTTCCTTTCGCTTTCTGGTCTCCAGGAAACCTTCCAGCAACTCCAGTTATTTCGTGGGGTTTTTTAAGGAGCTGGATGTATTTTAAGGATGAGAGAGCAAACTCAGCACTGCCTCAAAAAAATCAGCCACTGCCAGGATTGATTACCTGAAATTGAAATTTCAGTGGATTTCAGCAGCCTTTGCTGAGGGTGGAGAGCATCCCAGCATTCAGCACCTCGTCCCTGCTAATTCCACTTTTGTCCTGGTTTTAATCCACATTTTCAAATCCTTCTTCCTTTCCCTTCCCTTCAGTTTCCATCAACTGCTGCTGTGTGTCCCAAGCTCTATAATTATAAATATAATTATAAATTGTTAATTTGGGATGTTTATATAATGCTGAAAAGGATGCAGGCACAGTTTGCAGGGAGGCATTAAACACAATTAAGTGTTTAATCCCAGGAATGGGATTGGGAAAGAATGGGATTGTAAAACCCCAAGAATGGGATTAGATAGTAAGACATTTAGTCTGCTTAAATTATAAATAGTAGTAGAAGGAACTGAAGGAGTAAATTAGTAGGGAGCTGGACTGGGGGAAAAAAATGAAGAAAATTAAGTTTGAAGATAATAATATTCTTTATTATTCTTTCTTTACTCATTATATTGGAGAAAAAAAATCATTGAGCTTCCAAGTGTGTGTCCAAGGAATACCAGGTTTGAGTTTGAATTTGTTCCTGGGTATAGGACAAGGCTTTGGAGAGGCTGGGAATGATTGGGAATACTCACTTTTGAGTAACAGCTGTGAGAGCAGGGAAAAGGTGGTGTGAAAGTTGCTGTTACGGGGGAGTTTTCTTTATTTGAGTTTATCCAGGGATTATTTCTGGTGGATTATCCAACTTTACAGGGAGAGGCAGGATTTTCTACTGGTTCTCCTAATGACTGCCAAGTTCCTGGCTCTTTTAGTGTGTTGGTAGGCTGTGTAATGCCCTGTGGAAATTGCTAAATTCAATGTATTGCCCTGCAACAGGGAGCTCTGGTGAGCAGCACTTCCAGGGATATCATTTTTAGCAGTGGCTGCAGAGCCACCATCTGGATAAATCCTGCCATTTGTGGAAGGCACAAAAAGTAAAGGTTGTGTGAAAATATTTCTAAATCAAGCAGGGCAGGCTAATGGCTGAGATGGCAGCCTCTCCTAATTAATCTGTTAATTAGGGACTGGTTAAAGAAACGGCAAATCTGGAACATCAGTTATTTTCCACCTCAATTTAGAGGGGCTGGAGTATTTCTAGACCAATTTATTTATCTCCATCTATGGATTTCCCTGAATTAAGAGACAGCACGTGCTCATCACACCTTTCCTGTAACTTTCTTCACACTGGAAATGATTTTCTGGTCTCACAAACCCCAAAATTGTGTGTTTGGGAAGCAAACTCAGCTGTGGCACATTCCCCTAAGGAATCCATCATGGAGCACCTTACCTGTGGATAAAGGAGTCAGGTGGGATAAGGAAACTCTGAAAAGTGTGTTACAGGCGCTTTAAACTTTCTGGTGTTTCTGGTCTGCTTGGTGGTAAAAACTTTTCCTCTTTGTTATGAATTTTCCTCTTATCTCTGGGAATGACTCCCAGGCTCGTTGCCTCAGTGTCCTCAGATATCTTTTTTTTTTTTTT
>VXAC01000888.1:181041-217602 GCA_013399225.1 Rhipidura dahli
TTTTTTTTTTTTTTTTTTTTTAATGGATGGAGGTTTTCTCTCCCAATATCTCATATTATCTTTGAACCATGGCTGAGTGTTGCCATTCTGTTGTTGGATTTAAAACCTCCTTAATGAATTTGTGGTGTGCACAAGTGGTATTTCCTCTTTTCATCAGAACTGAACATTTGGTGCTAAGGCAATGGGAGAGTATAAAACAATAAATTTATTTAAATTTCAAGCAAATATTGTTTTTTCTTTTTGCTTCCTTCTGCCACGAGATAAAAAACCAATAACATTGATTTGACCTGAAAATTTATCTTTCCCTTTGCTTTCTTCCAGGTCCAGGATGGAACATTCCTGCTCGTTCCTGCTGGTCTGTGTTAGTTTTATTTTTGCACAAGCTCTGCCACCCAATGGAACTGAACTGCCCAGAACAACCACAACAACCAGTAAGGACCTGATCTATGGGGGTGGGATGGGTGTGGAAAGGGACTTCAGGGAGGTTTCCCTGGTGGCACAGTCCAGGATGGATTTGCAGGACTTTGACCCCACTAACACCATTCTGGTGGTGTCAGGTGCCCTCTGGGCTTGGCCTCCACGTGAGTGGTGCTGGGGTTTCACTTTCTCTTTCCCGTGGGTGGGAAAAGCCAGGATGGCTTTGGGAGAGGTGGAGGAGCACAGGGAGCCTCCTGCCTGGGCTGCCAGGTGTGCACGGCCCAGGAGCTGCCCCCGGGGATCTGCTGGGATGAGGACACGGATGACAGGAGGTGAATTTCCCTCAGACAGCAGGATGGGTGTATTTAAACACCAGGAGGAACCCTTAGAGGAGTTCTGTGTTTTCTCATGCAAAGACTCAAGGAGGGGGTGAAGTGCAGGTGTCCTGTGTGAGGTCCTGTCAGGTGAAAAACAGGAGGGGGTTGTTCCTGGAGCTGAGAGCAATCTCCTCCTCACTGGGCCACTGCAGCAGCTTCTATTCATCCTCATTTCTGTTTGCAGGGTTTCTCCCTCTTCAAGGCCTCCCACAACCACATCCTAACACGTGACAGTCCTGGGGAGGGGCTGATCCAGGGGAATTGGGTTTTATGAGGAAGTGCCCAAGGCCAGGCTGGACACTGGGGCTGGGAGCAGCCTGGGACAGTGGAAGGTGTCCCTGCCCATGGCAGGGGTGGGATGGGATAATCTCTGAGGTCCCTTCCAGCCCAAGCCAGGGAAATAAAGCTGCTTCTGTCCCATATAAACAGTGTGACCAAGTCTTGATGAGTGTTCAGGTGACTGTTGTTGACACCCAGTGTTTATAGAAGGCTGATTTGTGCTTTATTTGCTTTTAATCTGCCTGTGAACTTTACACCCTTGGGGACGGAGAGCCCAGCAGGAATCAAATGCCAGGCTTGGCTCATGGCCCCTTGGATGGTTTTGGTTCTTGGGTGTAGTAATTGAAATGGACATAAGGGAGATTGAGATGGGATATTGGGAAGAAATTCCTGGCTGTGAGAGGGGTGAGTGCCCAGAGCAGCTGGGGCTGCCCCTGGATCCCTGGCAGTGCCCAAGGCCAGGTTGGATGGGGCTTGGAGCACCCTGGGACAGTGGAAGTTGTCCTTGCCCTTGGCAGGGGTGGGACAGAATCATCTTTGAGGGGCTTTCCAGCCCAAACCTGTCTTTGATTCGCTGCTAATTGAGGTGAGAGCATTTGCCTTCTCCAGAATCCAAGGGCAGGGTGGGTGCAGCTCTTCCTGGGCAGTCCCGGAGCTTGGAAGGGGAAGTGGAGGTTGGGGGAACAAGGGGCTCCACCATCAGCAGTGACAATCTGAGTGTGGCTGTGCTTGGTGCTCCCAAAATAACCAGAGGATGAATAGAAATGAAGCTTTAGCTGAGTGTAAATTTGCTAATTAATTGGTTCACTGAAGCATTGTTGGCCCCTGCATCTTGTCTGGCACCTGGAGCTGTAGAAAAGCAAGTTACTAATACTGGACTGAATATGCAGGAATATGGGAATTGAGAAGGGGAAGTCACTTGTTGCTTTTATCACTTCCCAGAATTTTAATAATGTGAGAACAAAGGGAGTTTTGCATGAATGTTGTTCATCTTCAAATATTAACTCAAAATTGTGTTGAATTTAAGTCTGATAATATGGAAAAGAGTAATCTGATCATCCCTATTTTAATTAAATCTTAATTTAAGTGATATGATTCAGAAATGACTGGTGTGACTAAACTGTTTTTCTGAAATATCAAAGCCTTCCTGACTTCACAGTGAGGAAGAGTTTTGTCTGATAGACAAGAGGTGCACACTGAAAATACATTGCTGCAGAGAGTTCCAAGATAACAGGATTATCTAATACATTTGATAGCCTTTGAACTAATATGGCATTTTTAAATACAAAAATACAGATTTTTGATTGAAGCATAAAGAAAACTCCATTTAACAGACTGTAGAAAGAACTAAAAGATCCTAAAAAAATCCTTTTGCATGCTAATTTGATGAGTGATCCCAAAAGATAAGCTGCTTTTGATTCTGAAAGGAATCAGGATAAATGATTCCATGCCATTATTTGAGCTGCCTTGATTTTTTCAAAGATTTGCTGAATTACAGCATCAGCTTTATTCTTATTTGAAACACCTCATGGTTACCTCATGGGCATGGGTCGGGTTTTAGCACTGCTGCAATTTTACTTCCTCCAAGAGCACCATGAAATTGCTGCCATGAAATTGCTATCTTGAAATCTCCCTTTCAGAAAATGAGAATATTCTGGGGTTTATTGCACTGCTATTTACTGGAAGGTTTCCCTGATATTTATTCCAGGTATTCAACACTATTAAATAAATCTAAACCATCAAACCACAGAATGATTTGGGTTGGGAGGGGCCGTGTAGTTTCAACCTCTGAGCTAATATTTATTAGGATTTGCAGAAATAAATGTCTGTTTGCAGTAGAGACAGCTTAATGCTCTCAGACCCTTGCTGCAGACTGTTTATTCATGATACTGTCCGTGGCATTCACATAACTCCTGGTAATTCAGATATCTCTTAAGTTCTCCAGGATCAGTCACAGACAGCATTGTTTTACTTCCTCTTGTGTTTTTCCTTGTGGAGTAGCTGAAATGGGGAAGCAGTTTGGGAGTTGCAGTTGTAAACCTTTCAGTACCTTTCCAAATGTTTACATTCCCCTGGTGTTTGCTCTGTGAGCGTTCCCGGGGTTGGTGCCTTGGGATCCTGTAAATTCCCTTCCACCAGCAGTGTAGGAACTGTGCAGAGGGGAGGAATTCATCAGAGCAGTCACAGGTTAAGAGGCAGGAAATGGGGCAGCTTTGGGCATCCTGTTTAGTGCTGCTTTCAACTTCCAACAGGTCAGGGGGGTCTGAAAATAAGATTATTTCCCTCTCTGGAGAGATCCCACCCAGGACACCGTGTCCAGCTCTGGGGTCCCAGCATGGGAAGGATGGGGAGCTGTTGGAGCAAGTCCAGGGGAGGCACCCAAATGTTTAATGGGATGAAGCAGCTCTGCTGGGAGGAAAGGCTGGGAGAGTTGGGATTGTTCACCTGAAGAAGAAAAGTTCTGGGGTGATCTCATTGTGCCCTTCCAGGACCTGAAGGGGCTTTGGGAGAGCTGGAGAGGGACTGGGGACCAGGGATGGAGGGACAGGACACAGGGAATGGCTTTAAGCTGAAAGTGGGGAGATTTAGATGGGAAATTGGGAAGGAATTGTTCCCTGGGAGGGTGGGCAGGAGCTGGGATAGAATTCCCAGAGCAGCTGGGGCTGCCCCTGGATCCCTGGCAGTGCCCAAGGCCAGGCTGGACATTGGGGCTAGGAGCAGCCTGGGACAGTGGGAGGTGTCCCTGCCATGGCAGGGGTGGTACTGGGTGGGCTTTAAGGTCCCTTCCAACCCAGACCAGTCTGTGACTCTGAAATATCCAGAAAGGACCCAGAGGTGGGACTTCCCCATGAGACTCATGGTGGTTGTTGCATGGAAAAAATGAGGCAGCATCAGAAAACTGAATTACCAAGATGGAATCTGGCTCATTTTACTTGGTATTTAAATGCCAGAGGGATGCTCTGCTGGTAGAGACTCAATTCCAAGAATTAGTTTGCAAAGCAGAACTTCAGAAAGATGTGGTTTCGGATTGAGGGTTGGGCTGGGTGGCATTTAAAGGTCCCTCCAGCCCAGGCTGCTCAGAGATTCTCTGCCTGCAGTGCCAGGTGGGCTGTGCTGGCTTCTGCCTGAGTGGGATTCAGCTCTGAGACATTACTCTTGCATTTCCTGCTGCTTGCCTCCTGTTCTCTGCTGCTGCTGTGGGTGCTGGTTTCCCTCCCCACCTGTCTTTTTTTCCTTTGCCCTTGCTTTATTTAATATTTTTCTCTGATTTGTGTTTGTGCTTCACATGTCCCAAACAAATCTCCTGCTTATCAGCTGCCCATCAGCTCCTGCCTTCCTGCAGCCAAGGCATGGCAGGGTTGGGGTTTTCTCTTCCAAAAATAGCCTGAGAGGCTTCAGTGTGGCTTTTGTCATATTTCCTGTTGGATGTTTGTTTGGGATATTCCTGGTTTTTGAAAGGAAGATCAGACCTGTGCATAAATGAGTTGGTTCTTGTGGGATTTCTCCTGTGCTCATTTAAACAAGATTTTGTCCTGTCACTCACCAGAATAATTTCAGGGTTAGGGCAAACCTTGCCCTGCCAGCTTGCTTTTGTGGAGGGGGAAAAAACGTTTCAATCACACTTTTATTCATGGGCCATTTTACCCAAAAATGCAAAGGAGCTGATCCAAGGATGGAGAAGATCAAGGTTTGGGAGGGAATGTGGAGGGAGGATCACTGATGGTCACACTGCTGCTGTTAATTCCCTTTTTCCTTTGTGTTTGACACAAATGGAAAGTTGGAACATCCCAGCCCTGGAGGAAATGGTGATGAGCTTCCAGAAAGAGCCACGGGCCAGCAGCACCAGGGATGGAGCCAGGGAGACCCTGAGTCAGCCTTGGGGGATGCCAGGGGAAGCACAAGGGGCTGTCAGCACCCTCCTGATGATAATTCCCCCTTTTTGGTGAATATTAAAGTCACTTTTTCATTGTATCTCTTAAAAAATTCCGTTGGGATGATTTTTGGCTGGCTGTGAGCAGAAATCCCTGTGGTTCTGGGCCACAACTCTTGGGCTGAGAGCAGAGGAGAAGTTTCCCCGCTTTGGAGGATTTGCCTCTCCCACATCCATTTACTAAGATGTTTCAGTCATCAATTTTTGAAGCAGTTGGGATTAAAGAATTATTTCAGGCCTTTGTTTCAGTCTCCCCTTAAAACCTTCCTTGGTCTGGGGACAGTTGTGTTGGCCAAAGATGCTTCAGCCTCTGAGTCTGCAGTGGCCTAAGCTCAGTTTTAACTTTCTCATGCAATTTTGGGGCTACATTTATAAATGTATTGATATTAAAACAAAATACGGGTAAAAAATGAAACCACACCATGCCTTACTCACAGGCTCTGCAGGGGTGAAGCCACTGGTGAGCAACTGCAAGGATTTGGGAACAGATGTGCCCAGGTGTAAGAAAAATGGGCTTTTTGTGGATTTTGACCCAATTTCCTTGTGAAATGGTAGGAGGAGAGAGAATTCAATCAGACGTGGCAGGGGTGCTCTGTCCTTGGCCGAAGAAATGGGGGCAGTAATTTGGCAGAAGGTTCAACTTCTCCCAGCTTGGACTGAGCTTTCAATATTTGCCTGGGAATCACTTCTCCAAAAGCACCCCAAAAAAAGGTGCAGCAGTTCTGTGAAAGGAAGAGATGGGTGATTTTTTTATTGTGTAATTGTCTGAGGGAAATTTCAACTCCCTCGTGATACAAACTTGTTGTTCCCCCGCCTCATGTCACGGGTCTTGTCACAGAGCTATAGAGAGCCAACACAAACCCCTAAATCCTGGAGCATTCTGATCCTGAGGGTGACATTTCTGAGCTCCAAAAGTGGGTGCAAGTGGCTGCATTTTGTCTGCAAGGGGCAAAAATAGGGATTTTTTTTTGTGTTTGTTTCCCTGTCAGCCCTCGCCTTCCAGACGGAGTTGCAAAACAGCTCCCAGAAGGTGTTCACTGGTGATTCATCTTCATCCAGACCCTCCTTCCAAGAGTGATTTCCTGAAACCCTGCCAAGTCATGGCTTCTGATTCCAATGTTGTCATGCCTGTCACTTTTATCTTTATACACCACTTAAATGTCATCTCTCATGCGTTTTATTGCCTTCCCTGCCTTCGCATTACGATGTTGACTTACGAGACCTTCTTTCCCTGGGTGTCCTGAGCTCACCTGTGCCTCGAAAGGAATTTTTTTCCCATGCCCTCACACCCAGGGTGAGCACCCAGAGAGTTTCCAGCTGCTCCCAAGACTCAAATGGTTTTGCAGCTGTCAGTTCTGGGTGGTTGGTTGATCCATATGAATCCTTTCTGAGTTATTGCAGGTGTTACGTGCTCCTCAGTATTTTATTGAACCCCAGAATTGTTTGGGATGGAAGGGACCTTAAAAATCATCCAATTCCACCCCCTGCCATGGGCAGGGACATCTCTCACTGTGTGCCAGGCTGCTCCCAGCCCCAATGCCTGGCCTTGGGCACTGCCAGGGATCCAGGGGCAGCCCCAGCTGCTCTGGGAATTCTATCCCAGCTCCTGCCCACCCTCCCAGGGAACAATTCCTGCCCAAAATCCCATCCAACCCTTCCATCTGTCAGTGCTCGAAGACCACAGCAGGAATGGTAAAAAAACCCATTAGAAGTGTGTAAATGTAATTTAAAAGGGAAAAAAAGTCTAAAATACCAGCAGCAACAGAAATTGTCTTTATTTTGGAGGAGTGGCTGTAGGGTTGTGTTTTGCTTGCCGAAGGTTCAGGCTGGGAGTTTGGCTTCCTTAAATAAAACATGTTGGGTTTTTAATGATTTTAATCTGTTCTGTGTTGAATTATTCAGTAGAACTAAAAGGTTACAGAAGCATAATGAAAGTGAAAGGTAAAGAGACACATCCATAAAACACTGGGAACAGAAGGGCGAAGCTCGGAGTTTGTAGCAGATACAACAAAGATGTTCTTTAATCTCCATTCTGAGGAAAATCTCATTATTCCTACTCACTCTTACATTTATATAGAATATGAGAGAGTAAATCTGTATGAAAGGTGGCATTTTGGGGTGGTGTCTGTCTGGTTGAGAAGCAGCTGATGGACATAAGGGCTCTGCAGCAGACCTTTTAATGGGCTTCAAATTCAGCTTAATACCTGTTCAGCTTTCTCTGCCTGCAGGTAAATCCCTTGCTTAACCAGGCATTCCAAAAAAATATCCATGATTTTCTCTGAAGTGGGTGGTCTGGTTGTGCTTTTGAAGGGGAAGAAAAAAAATGTAAAAATAAAACAATTTAACTTTCAGTTTGAGCATTGTCTGTGTCAGGTAACTGTGATGTTCTTAGCAAGCAGAGGCAGATTATTGGGCAGAGTTTTTGATGCACCAAGCACAGCTTTTGTGCCACAGGAGGATCCATGTCTGATATTCCCCATTCCTTGTGTTCCATCCCCAGACTCTACCGAGGAGAACAACCTGCACAAGGAGCTGCTGACTTCGCTGCTGATTCTGGTGCTGGTGGTGATCATTTTCGTGGTGCTGGTGGGGTACTTTTTCAGGTGGGTGTTTGTGGGGCCCTGCAGTGGCTCAGCCCCATCCTTTGTGCCCTCCCACGGAAGCAAAAGGGGAGGCAGAGCCTCGGCGCGGCGCAGACGGGGCTGTGCTCGCCCTGCTCACGCTGCCAGCATGAACAGAAAGAGCTTCTCCAGAATGACCTGGTGGGTCAGAAGGGGCTGTGGGGAGCTGCTGCTGCCTCTCAGCAGAGGTGGCCAGGCTAACGTGGTGTCTCTGTTCCAGGTTCAGGAGGCACAGGAAAGCTGTGGTCAACTCCGGTGACAAAAAGATGCCAAATGGGATCTTGGAAGAACAAGGTAGGGAGGGATTTGCTTTCAAACTCTCAGGTTTGTTCTCTTATCAACAATTACTCAATGTCTGCTTTTATTTATAATAGAACTGACAGGGTTGTTAGTGAAGAGAAAATAGTTTAAAAAAATACGGTCACAAGTGGTTTTGGCTGGAAGGGACCTTAAACTCCTTCAGTTGCAACCCTTGCCATGGGCAGGGACACCTTCCAACGCTTGGCTGTCTCTTCCAACCCGGCTTTGGAGTAGAGATCTGTATTTAGAAATCCATATTTGAGTAGTCTGTATAAAATCTGAACTTTCTGTTGCTGGTTTGAAATAAGTTTCACTTTAAGCTGTGGTACAGCAAATGTTTCTGTGTGCAACTTCCCTGGGCTCTTTGGAGGTGCTTCGCCAGGGTGCCAGCTGAGATCCAGATTTCCAACACTGACCTTTGGATTTAGAGAAAGAATTGCAGTATTTCTTCTCAAAATGGGGGGGAAAAGTCCTTAACTCTTGGTGAATAGACTGGGTGGTTTCTGACCGGGAAGCAGGGGCTGAGATGGGGCAGTTTTAAGCCAGAGGCACTGAAATAAAACACTCTGAGGAGTTAAAAACGTTTCCCACTGGTTTGAGTTGTGCTGGCTTTGTTTCTGCCCGCGGGGATCCCCGGGCTGGCTCTGCTCTGGGGCCCAGCTCCACCCCAGCAAACCTGGAGGGGCCCTGTGAGCTGTTTTGGCCACAACCCAGAGAAAATGATACAGTTAAAGATAAAAATGAATCAATCTGTGGGTTTTGCCAGTTCCACTTCGCTGTGTGTGAAGTGATGAGTGAGTTAAAGAGGGTGGCAGTCGCAGGGAAAGTCAAAACCCTAAAAATACCCATCAGCTTCCTGCTGGGCTGCTGCTCTTGCACAGGGGCAGCAGCTCCTCTTGGGGCACAGCTTCTGGTGGCTGTCAAGCTAAAGATAAATTGTAATCATTATTATTATTATTACTACTATTTCTAATAATAACAATATTATTTCCCCTCAAAATGAAATAATCTCACAGCATCTCTTTGGTGATAGGTGCCAAAAGCTGCCCCTGCAGTGCCTGTCCTGTCAACAGCAAGAACCTCCTCCTTTTTCTGAATAAAACTTGGTCACATTTTAATCCAGTGTAAATACAGAAATCATTAATTTCACCCATACTTGGCCTATGATTTGGTTTTTTATTTCTTTTAAATGGCCTTTATCACCTCAGAGTGTCACAGTAGAAGTTTTTTGGGCATCTTCCAGCATAAAGATTAATTTGTCGTTGGAAATCTCTCGCTCTGGCCATGCCTTTAACACATGCTGCCCTTGTCCTGACAGAACAGCAACGAGTGATGCTGCTCAGCAGGTCTCCCTCGGGCCCCAAGAAGTATTTCCCTATCCCAGTGGAAAACCTGGAGGAGGAAATCCGGATACGCTCGGCAGACGAGGGGAAGCTCTTCAGGGAGGAGTTCAATGTGAGTTTTTACACATGGATGGCCAAAAATGGGGGAAAAACCAAAATATCTGCAAATATTCATAATTCTCGTGTTCAGTGTGTGATTGGAGCTGTTCCTTGGGCTCTGCTGTGGGTGGGGACCCTTCACCTGGATAAAACCTGGAATGTTTTCTGCTATTTGATGCCAAATTGTACTGTATGGATTGTTTGCCTCTTGCTAACATTCAGAGAAGGTCTTTAATGTTTGCCTGAAGCTGGAGGAGACAAACACTGAATGTCAATCTGTTCAGCATTGATTTTTGTGATGGTGGTGGGAGGGTTTTGGGGGATCTGGGTGTTTCACCTCTGTGGGAAGTACTGAGAGAAGAGGACACAGTGTGGTCTTAATATTGCCCTGGTGGGGTTTGACTTCTTTTTTCCTGATAATTTGGTTTTTTGCTCTTTGCTGTCATCCCACCACTTCCCCCTTTGCTGCTCTCATGCCTGAGCACAGAGTTTCTATGAAGTATCTCAGCTTTCAGGGCTTTCCTGTTGAGCGTGGCCTTGGTCAGTGCTGTGTGCCCAGAGCCTGAGTGTGGCTGCAGGGATGAGCTGGACCTGGAGTCTGTGCTGAGCTGCTGCAGGGCCACTGCCTGGGGAGAAACACCACCAGGAGCCTGCATTTGGAGCCTTCTCCAGACTTTTGATGACTTCTTTTCACTTCCCTCCACAGCAGAAGCAAAGCTTAAATGTCAGGCGAGGATTTGTGAGAGCCAATGCACGTGTTGATTAGGCAGGCTGCTGGGTTACCTCCTTAACTTGGAGTATGTTCATAGCTGCCCTTTGCTTGGTGAGAAATTTAAACCACGGAGTTTTGCCTTATCAGACAGGGAGCACTGTGGAAATCCTTATCAAAGCTGACAAAATGAAAGTGAGAACCAGCTTGACAGGGTGTGCGCTGGTGAATTTTGACTCTGCTGGTTAATTTGCTCCCCAGGTTCAGAATGAAACAAAGCATCTGTTCCAGTTTTTAAACCCTTCTTTGTTTTGGTAATTTTCTGAGCATGTGGGATTCTGTCTGTACCCAAAAAGCCTGGGGTCTGATCCCCAAAAACGAGCGGTGGTGGGGTTGGGGCTTGGATGGGGTTGGTGCTTGATGTGGTTTTTTTTCCTGTGGCTGTTTGTGTGGATGGAGGAGCTGTTTGCTCCAGCCTGAGAGGGGCAGGAAGGTGCAAAGGCAGCTGGAAATCAGTGATTGATGTTGGAGCAGAAAGCTGACCCAGCAAGGTTTGTTATGCAGCCCTGGCAGGAAGGGGGCTGATAAATGCAACACAGACAGCCCTGTGCTGCCCTCTCCTTCACATCCCCCTGCACTCAGCCCCTGAGGGGACTTCTGTGCCCCACAGAGCCACAGCTGCCAAATCCTGCAGGATCTGGATGTGTCCAAAGCCTTCCACGTGGCACAGGCTGGGGCGTGGGAGCTGCTGGGGCTTGACTGGCACAGGGTGCCCAGAGCAGCTGGGGCTGCCCCTGGATCCCTGGCAGTGCCCAAGGCCAGGCTGGACATTGGGGCTGGGAGCAGCCTGGGACAGTGGGAGGTGTCCCTGCCCACGGTAGGGTGGCACTGGATGATTTTAAAAGATGTTTCCAGCCCAAACCATTCCATGATTCTCTGGTTCTGTGCCTCAGCCCTGCCCTGGGGATGCTCCAGAGATCTGTGCCCAGTGCAGTGTTTGCTCCACGGGGCCTGATCCAATGTGGCAGGGGCCAGGCATTGCTGGGAATGCAGATACAGGGGCTCCAGTGGGAATTAGGAACAGCTTTAGGCTGAAAATGGTGAGCCCTGTAAGCCAGTGCTGCCCAGGCACACTCACCAACCTGAGAAGTTTGCTCCCAAGTGGGTTCTTTTTGGCAGAGATTACCCAGACACTGGGAGATGAAGACACCCAGCAGGCAGAAAAGAGTTCTGAGGACAGTTCCTGACACTTTGAGGACAGCTCTCTTAGATTTATGTGCCTCATGGTGTTCTCCAGCACCTTTGATTTTGTCCTTAAAGCCTGAATGACCCTTGAGAGGTCCATTGCACTCCTTGGACACTCACCAGAATAACAGAGGCTCCTTTTTTTTTTTTTTTTGTTCTGTGATTCCTTTGTGAACACTGGGCACTAGAAGAGTGTGTTCTTTCTTCACAGAAAAAAAAGAAAACAATTAAAAAAAATGTATTCCTTTCTGTAAGGCCCCTACCTCTGTTGATCATCCCTAATGGCAGCTGGATGTTGGAAGTTTGGGATTATTGCCTGGATTTTCAGATAAATTACTGTAAAGCTTCCTGTAAGAGTTTCCTTTGAAAATTTTAATTCTGGCTTGATTAAGACACCCCTGTGGCTCATTCAGTGCTAAAAAGGGAGGGAATGTGCTGGTCCTGGGTGGGTTGAGCCTCTCAGAGCTTCAGTGGGGTTTTAGGGCTCCTGCTGAGTGGGGACAGGTCAGAATGTGGTGGCAGCAGATGACCCAGTGCCAGCAGGACTCGTCAGCTCCTCGTGCTTTGGGGGTGATGGGGAGGATGTGCTGAGGAGCACCCGGCATGAATCACATCCTCCCCCGTGGGTGGGAGCAGGGAGCTGGGCTCTGCCCTTGCTCTGGGTTCACCACCCACCCTGGGGCACAAGAAGCTTCCTGGGAAGATGCCAAGGCCTTGCAGGGGTCAGGAGCAGGGGATGGAGAGGTGATTTTGCCAAAGATAATTACTTTTCTTGCATTTTTCACATGGAAATGCAGAACTTCTCTAACTGTTAATTGAAAATTGGGTGCCTGACTTAAAGTTTGAAGAAATTGTGTTTAAAAAGAGAATTATTTCATAGAATCACACAATGGTTTGGGTTGGAAGGAGCTTAAAGATCATCCAGTTTCAACCTCCTGCCATGGGCAGGGACACCTTCCACTACTTCTTTTTGTATAAAAAAAGAGTTTGTACTTTATAAATAATCAGCAAAAAGGCCTGATAGAAAGCCATGAGCTTCATTCACCTAAGGGATTTCAGTCTGCTGGGAGCAGCTTTCTTTCTCAACCCTCTTTTCACCTCCTCTCTTTCACGTTCACAGCTTCACGTGCCATAAAAGCCCCAACAAAGCAAACCCACAACAGCTCGGTGCTGTTTCCTGTGTGGTGGAGGATCAGTGCTCCCCGTGCCCCTCTGGAGCACCTGGGCCCCTGATCAGTGGTGATCCTCTACCTGTCACCCTGACCCCACCTTTGTGTTCCCAGCCCTGGGAATTCCAGCCCTGCTCTCTGCCACCCACCCAGGGGCTGCTTGGTTCGGCTGTGCCCTCCCTGACCGTGTTTTTCCTTGCCCTGTGTGACTCAAACTGGCCAGTGGGAGGTACAAGAGTGGGAGAAGGTGGTGGTGCCTTCCCCAGCTGCTGGGATTTTACCTGGGTGGGATCCATCCTGCTGCCACTGGGGCTTTTGGAGCTCAGTTAAAGGAACTTCATGAAATCCAGTTCTGCTTTGTCCATTTGCAGTGGCAGCAGCTCAGCTGTGGAGAAGCTCCACCCTGGGCACTGCCTTGCCTTCATCTTCACCCTCCTCTCTGTTTTTTCCTTCGGTTTATTGCCCTCCATGACTGTTTGGGTTTTTTTTTAAGCCAGACTAAATTTATCTGCACTCAGCTCTTGCTGACGACTCTCACGATTCAACTCGCGCTCGCACCGCGTAAAAACCCCGCAAATCATTTTCCCTTCCTCCTTTTCAGCCAGGGCTGGGCCTCCCCCTGCAGAGCTGGGTATTTAATGTCCTTGGCAGTGAGGGGTTGAGCCCCCAGCCCTGTGTGTGTGCCTGGGCCCCGTGTGGGTGTCCAAAGTGGCATTGGCACAGCCGGGCTGTGTGCTCCGAGTCACCGTGGCACAGGGCAGCTCCGGGCAGCAGCTCGGAGTTGAACAATTTGCTAAATAACTGTGATCTCTGATGGGGAAAAAAAAAAATTCCTTCTCTTTCTCCAACTGCTGAACTCGTTTTCTGCAATGAAATCTGCCAGGGTGTAGTTGGCTGTTGGAGAGTAGTGAAAGTTACTGAGGGGAAAGGTTGAAATATGTTTAGTTCTGTTGGATGCATGTTTTCCCTAAGCCATGTGCAGTCAAAATAGTTTGTTTTCTAACACAGTGACTCCATATCTTTGTTCTTTTCAGTCATTAACATCTGGATATGTGCAGGGAACCTTTGAAATGGCAAATAAGGAAGAAAACCGGGAGAAGAACAGATATCCCAACATCCTGCCATGTAAGCCTTTCCTTTTTCTTTTAAACCAGACATGTAATTTGGGCACTGAGCAGGCTGCTGGTGGCATCCATGTGCTGGAAATACTCAGATAAAAACAATTCCACTGGTCAGAAATGCTCTTCATGTGTTGTCTGTGGTTTGGGAACTCTCTGCTTTTCCAGGCTCCTGCTTGCAAGGAGATGCCATATTTCTGGTTGATGAGCTTGCCAATGTGCTTGTTTTCTTTCAGATGATCATTCCAGAGTGATTTTGACCCAAATTGATGGAGTCCCACCTTCAGACTACATCAATGCATCATACATAGATGTGAGTTGAGAGCTGCCCACAGCTGGCCAAACTTTGGGAATTCCAGAAGTAATTCTCTGCTAGCACATGTTGGCCTTTCACCTTTTAACTGCTGTGGTATTTATTTCCACAGGGTTATAAAGAAAAGAATAAATTTATAGCAGCACAAGGTAAGTTGTTCTCGGTTCTCTCTTCTCTACAGCTTAGGGCTGAGCACATTTCATTATAGATGTGTTTTAAAGGTTATTTTTAGCTGCAGGTGGTGGTCAAGTGTGAGGCTGGATTTAGAGGCCACAGTTGAAATGAACTTGAAATATGTGTGAGGTGACCAGCTCTCTCTAGACCTGGAGATTCTGCTCTGAGCAGAGGCTCATTTCTCCCTCCAGACCCTCTTTGCTTCTCCAAAATTGGTGTGTCCTGATAATCTGTTCTGAATTTGTTGTGGGAACCTTGGACCTTGGCATGGGGAAGAGCTGCAGAGTAGGAATTCTGAATGTTGCTCCTGCCACAGTTTGGTTACAAGATTAAATAATATTTAAGAATAAATACACTGGAGAATCTTCTAAAGGGGCTCCAGGAGAGCTGGAGAGGGACTAGGGACAAGGGCTGGAGGGCCAGGAGCCAGGGAATGGCTTCCCAGTGGCAGAGGGCAGGGCTGGATGGGATCTTGGGCAGGAATTGTTCCCTGGGAGGGTGGGCAGGCCCTGGCACAGGGTGCCCAGAGCAGCTGGGGCTGCCCCTGGATCCCTGGCAGTGCCCAAGGCCAGGCTGGACATTGGGGCTGGGAGCAGCCTGGGACAGTGGGAGGTGTCCCTGCCATGGCAGAGGGTGGAAAGTAAATGAGCTTTGAAGTCCTTTCCAACTCAGACCATTCTATGATTCTGTGAATATTTCAAGAGAGGAGATTTATGCTAAGAATGTAGATTTGGGGGCATGATTATGTAAAAGAAAACATGGGGAATTTTTTAACATATAAATACATTTATTTGGGGTGTTCCAAACCTGTGCAGGCCATAGCAAACACAGCTCTGGGTGGGTGCCCAGGGTGGGGGTGTGGGGCTGCTCTGGGATCTGTTCCCTCCCTCTCCTGAGCACTGCCCTGTTCTGTCTGCAGGACCCAAGCAGGAAACAGTCAATGACTTCTGGAGGATGATCTGGGAGCAGAAATCAGCCATTATTGTCATGTTAACCAACCTGAAAGAACGAAAAGAGGTAAAAAGCTTTCACTCTGCTTTGGGATATCCCCTGTGCTCCAGAAGCAGCCGTGGCTCTCAGGGCTTGGCCAGGTGCATTGCTGACCACTTCCTGCCCTGCCACCTGTCAGCACAGCTGAGTTTCTGTTCCAAAATGCAGTTTTCTTTTCTAAAATAGTCATTTGTATCAGTTGATCAGAAGGAGAAAATTCTGAAAGCCAGTGATGTCCTGCATAGCTCACAGCCAAAGGAAGCTCCAATGGTTTTATCCCAGTGTAAGGCTGCACTTGTGGATGGGATTGATTAGGAATGAAGATAAAAACTCCGTTCATTTTCCTGAGTATTAGGTTTCAAAATGCACAATTTGTCAACTAAACAATGAGAAATTAAAGCTGCTTCGTTGTGAGGGTGCTGCTGTTCCTTCCTGTCCCCCATTCCTCCCCTGAGGACAGGCATTCCTTGTTTGCCTCCTGGGCTTTATTTTCCTGCACTTTTACTGCTGCTTGGTGAAGCTCAGACAGCAAAGCCAGTCCATGAGGGCCCATTCCCAATGTGAGCAGCCAGAGCTGTGAAATGTGGATTATTTTGCTGATGTCTCCAAATGAGAAGCACTTTGAATTTCTCCCTGGCTGCAGCTAAAGCTGGAAACCAGAGTTGAAAACCTGACGGTGCCCACAGTTGGACACCCTGTAACAGAGCTGCCAAACTGAAACAAAAGCTGTGTGGGGTCGAGCAGGTTAAAAAGCAACTTCAAAGCTGTTCTCACCTTCTCTGCATCAGTTTAGGAAACAGCAGCAGCAGCAGCAGCAGGGTGTTAGAGCTGCTTGTGCCAGATGAGAAGCTGTGCACGCTCACAGCTGTACTCACCTTCCCCCTTCCCAAACAATCCCACGAGCTCCCAGCAGCAAAAGCAAAGTCAGGATGCTGAAATTCCCTGTGCTTTTGTGCAGGAGAAGTGTTACCAGTACTGGCCTGACCAGGGCTGCTGGACCTATGGGAATGTGCGTGTGTCTGTGGAGGATTGCATCGTGCTCGTGGACTACACCATCCGCAAGTTCTGCGTGCAGTCGGTGAGGACACAGCTGCTCCTGGGAGCACAGCTCCTCCTCTTCCCTAACCCTTAAGGAAAAGCTGATCAAATCTCAGCTATTTGCTTAGAAGAAATGCAGGCAGTTTGGTTTGCAAGTGGAGAAAGGTGTGGTGCCTCTCCCAGGCAGGGAAGCGGGGTCTGCCCGCAGAACATCCACTACAATCCAGGGGTTGTGAGGGGTTCTGGATTTCAGTCACCAAGGGGCACAGCAAATGATGCCTTGTGACAGCCCAGCACAGGAGCAGGGACTTGAGTTTGGGGAAAAAATTGCACAGATAAATAAATGAGTGAATTTGGCTGTATTTGCCTAGTTGGATGAGTCTGTCTCTCTCCTTGCAATCCTGTCCTGGGATTATCACACTGCAAATTAGTAAGAGATGATATTTTCACTTAGTGTTTGTATTTTCCACACACTGTAAACTCCAAATCCTTGAGTCTGATGCTTTAAGAGGCCACCTAGAAACAGAGCCCAGCCAGGAGTAAAGGGAATAAAGGTGGGGATTTATTGGAAAAGCCTCCAAAGGTACCCCTGGGGAGCCAGAGGTGCTGCCCAGATGGGCCCCGAGATGGACCCTGAGAGGCCACGAGTTCTTCCCACTTTTCTAGGTTTGGTTCATTTGCATCTCAGGGTTCATTCTCCAATTAAAGCTTCAGTTAATGATGGAATTCCCCTCAGCTTGCCCCCCTCAGAGGCTTTTGGTTGACACTTTTTGGGCCCAGGAGGGGCTGGGTGTCCTTGGAGAGCAGCCCCGGAGAGGCTTTGCTGTGTGTGCCCAGCACAGAGAGCAGCACTGAACAGGGAACAGGAAACTCCAGAGTTACACACTGGGCACTGCAGGGTTTGAAAAATATAAAAATTAAAACCTTAGGCATCAGTCAGGCTCTGAGTGTGGTGGGGAGTGAAGCCATAAATAACCACAGCAGTTTGTTTATTAATCTTTGCATGAAAAATGAGATGGCAGCTCTGAGTCTGGGTGTTCTTGCAGCTCCATGATGGTTGTAAAGCTCCAAGGCTCGTCACCCAGCTCCACTTCACCAGCTGGCCGGATTTTGGGGTGCCTTTCACACCTATTGGGATGCTGAAATTCCTGAAGAAAGTCAAATCCTTGAATCCTGCCCATGCTGGACCAATTGTGGTTCACTGTAGGTATGTATGTGCTCCTCAAACCATTCTTATGGCTTGGCCTGGACTTCCTTTTATATATTTTTTTAATAGTTATATATTTTTGTATATTTATATATTTATATGTTTATATGGTTATATATTTATATAAATATCTCTATGTATTTTTAGATATTTATATGAATAGATATATTTACTCACACATTTCTATTAAAGGGTGATAATAATATGCTGGGTTTTTGAGAGCCCAGAGTAAAAACAGTTCCCAGAGCTCTGTCTTTGCTGTCAGTTTAATACTCAAACAGAAGTTGTTGTTCTGTTTGGGGGTTGTTTTCTGAGG
Organism: Rhipidura dahli; assembly: GCA_013399225.1. Classification (NCBI taxonomy): domain Eukaryota; kingdom Metazoa; phylum Chordata; class Aves; order Passeriformes; family Rhipiduridae; genus Rhipidura; species Rhipidura dahli. Next base: position 198,688 of record VXAC01000888.1, read on the forward strand.
GATAGCCATTGTTTGGTAGAAATCTGTTCTTTGTCAGAAAAACAGCCTGGTGATAGAAATCCCTGGCCTTTGCCACTCAGTGCTGTTCTGGGAATTCATCCCCCACTTCTCCCACAGTCAAATTGAAGTTTTTTATGGAAATGAGCCATGAAATGCCTAAAAAGCTGGGAAGAAAGGCTTGCATTCAAGAGACTTAAATGCTGCAATCTTAAAAATGTGCTTCATACCAATGCAGAAGCAATTCCCACTCCTTGGTCACTCACCCAGGCCCATGCTGCTGTCAGAGGCTGGTGCCAAACTGTTGAAAACTTGAATGAAACAAAAACCAAATTCCCCAACAGTCTGAAGAGAAGAATTGCAACCTCTGAGCTGAATGAAAAGAAAGAAAGAGCAGCTTTGTCTGTCTGAGCCTTGTTTTTAAGGGAAGAAACGCTGTAAATTCCTGCATTTGCCTCTTTTTTCCTTGCTAGAAATACTGGAAGTGTGTGCTGGTGAAAAGAAGGGTGGTTGTCCTGAGCAAGCCAGATTTGGTGTTTCATTTTCCTGCACCTCTTGCCTTGCTGGGATTCACCTTCTCTCCCAGGTGTTTTAAAAAAAAGGCTTGAAGAAAACCATTTAAATGGGAAAAGCAGATTTGAGTTGTGTCAGCTGAGAAAGCTATATTTTTATAGCCCTTTGCTGGGTGTGGAGACTCCTTCTGGGCTTGAGCTTCATTTGGCAGCAGCAGGAAATGCTGTGCTTGGTTTAACCAGCAGAAGGAAAGACAGAAGAAAGGAAAACATAGAATAATTGAATAAATACCTGCAGAGAATTGAATATAAAGGGCCATCAGAACACAGTGAGGTCAGTGCTGGGGGCTCGAGCAGTGTCAGAGTGAGGACAGAGGTGACACTGAGCTTCTGTCCGAGCTCAGGATGTGACACCAGTGAATTGTTGGGAAGAGGAAGGGGAAGCCCCTCAGCAGTGAGTAAGCAGCTGTTTTTAGGGAGCTTGTGGAAAAATGTGGCCCAGCCACTCTGACCAACACCTCTGCAGTGAGGCTTCTGAAGTGAATAAAAAATCAAACACTGCCTGGGCATGTGGAAGTCAAGGAGTGAAAATGGGGAGTGGCAGGATCAGGATTTTCTGCCCATTCTCATATGCTGTAAGTTTTTAGAAATAGGTTTCTTTAGAAATAGAAATCTTCCAGTGAGCAGAGAGGGACTTGGAGGAATGGCTGAGTGAGGGATGCCACAAAGCAGGCTAAGGATGGAGACACTCTGGGAGCTCCCCAGGGGAATGTCCAGGGTGGGGAGTCACCAGCTTTAGCAGGAACATGCAGGGATGGAATCCAGAGCTGATCTGAGCCATGGGGAGGGGACAGGGATGTGTGAAAAAGGATATCAGGGCTGGAAGGGGAAGTGAGGAGGCTGAAAGTCCCAGGAGTGAGCAGTGAGGGGAGATCCATGCTCAGGGGTGCTTTCCAGGGCTGTCAGGAGGAGGAAAAGTGGGAATTAAACACATGAGGACATGAGGGGGACTCCTCCATGGATGGGTGGAAGGGAGAGGGAGGGGAATCCCCATCATCCCTCCAGACCTCTGGCACTGAGGAGCTTGTGGGCTTTGGTATCACTGCTGTTCAAGAGTGTGTGGGACATGAAATTAATTGTACTGCAAATACAATAATTCTTTTTTAAAACCTGACGTTGCCTTGCTGAGAATTGCTCTGTGTTTTTGAGGCCCTGAGGGGAGGGGAGATGTTTTTATCGTGTTCCTGGAGGTGTTTGTGGCCATTGCAGCCAAGTAAACTGCCCGGAGGTTAAAGGAGAGCCACTAATGACAAGTACAGGATGCCATGCCCTTTTCCTCTGGAAGGAAGAGCTGAAAGTCGCTGGAATTTTGTCATTTCTAATGGTCGTGCTCCCTCTCGTGGCTTTTAAGGATATAAAAACTAAAAAGCGTTTAGGGATGGCAGGGTTGGGAAATGTGGAGCTAAAAATTACTGAAAGTAATTAAAAATTTCATCTTAACTTGAATTACTACAGATGGTCAAGCAGATTTATTTTTTTCAAATGTCTTTTAAAATAAAATTCTGATGGCATCAGCTGGGAAGGGTTGAGTTTTTATGTTAAAAACACCTCTCCTTTTTTTGCTGTCCTTGTTCAAATAAAAAAGGAGGAAGTTTAGATTTGATATTAGGAAAAATCTCTTCACTGAAAGGGTGGCCAGGCATTGGGACAGGCCACAGGGGAGGAGTCCCCATCCCTGGGGGGATTTAAAAGCCCTGTGGATGTGGCACTTGGGGACATGGGGGAACAGCTGGACTCGAGGATCCGAGACAGCTTTTCCAGCTTTAATGATCCCACGGTTGTGAGAAATTTAATGTTTCCCAGTGAGTGTTTCAATGCAGTGTAAATAGGGGGCTGGCTGCTGCAGCGATCCCTGCAGCCTGGGGGATTCCTTGGTGGCAATCCCTGCAGCCTGGGGGGTTCCAGGGTGCATTTAGTGTGTTTGCTCCCTCCCCAGTGCCGGCGTGGGGCGCACGGGCACCTTCATTGTCATCGACGCCATCATCGACATGATGCACGCGGAGCAGAAGGTGGACGTGTTCGAGTTCGTCTCCAGGATCCGCAACCAGCGGCCCCAGATGGTTCAGACAGACGTGAGTGCACCTGAATCACCCCAAATTCCAGCTCTTCCTGGGCTGAGAGGGAAATGCTGCTGTTATTTCCACCCTGCTGTGCAGCCCAGGGTGTCCCGGGCTGTTGCACGCCTGGACAAGATCAGGTTGGATGGAGCTTGGAGCAGCCTGGGATGGTGGGAGGTGTCCCTGCCCATGGCAGGGCTGGAATGGATGGGATTTAAGGTCCCTCCCAACCCAAACCATTCTGGGATTTTCTAGTTCAAAAATAAACAAAGCCCAGTGGAAAACGGGGAAGAAGATAAAGGTGAAGAGCACTGTAAAGCACATCATTTTTAGGAGTCATTTCCAGGTTTTCCTGTGCACATGAGAGTGGAATGTCAGAGAATGTCAGTGATGTAACAGAAAAACTCTGCTTTAGCTTATTAATTTCTAGTTACTGTTATTTTAATCATCAGGAGATTGTACCCCAAAGAGGGGCAAGACAAGGAGCAGTGGTTTTGAACTGCCAGAGGGCAGGGCTGGATGGGATCTTGGGCAGGAATTGTTCCCTGGCAGGGTGGGCAGGCCCTGGCACAGGGTGCCCAGAGCAGCTGGGGCTGCCCCTGGATCCCTGGCAGTGCCCAAGGCCAGGCTGGACACTGGGGTTTGGAGCAGCCTGGGACAGTGGGAGGTGTCCCTGCCATGGCAGGGGTGACACTGGATGAGCTTTAAGGTCATTCTGTGATTTTAAATGAGATAAATCCCAGAATTCCTAATTTCCCTGCCTTCATTTCCCCCCTGTCCCTTCCAGATGCAATATTCCTTCATTTACCAAGCCTTACTCGAGTACTACCTCTACGGGGACACGGAGCTGGATGTGTCATCCCTGGAAAAACACCTGCAGACCTCCCACAACGCTGCACCAAACCTGGTCAAAATAGGCCTGGAGGAGGAGTTTAAAGTAAGTATGGACATCTTTGCCAAAGGATTCCTAAAATTTAAGCCAGGAGAATAAAAGTGTGATCTTAAAGGTGCACAGAAGGGACGTTGTTTTGTTTTGTTTTGTTTTGTGGTTGTTGTGAATGGGGCCTTGCTGAACATCCTGTTCCCTAAATGCTCACTCGGGGCTGTTTCATGGCCTTTCCCTAAAAGTTTTTTGTTTGTTTATGAAAGACAAGGGGAGTGATTCTCTGGGTCTGGTGCTGGTTGCCAGATCAGATAACCCTGGAAGAGGAAACTGGATTAGGTGCTCCTAATCTGCATCCCAGTGGGATTGTTAACTCCGAGGTGACTGACAGCAGGGAGAGCTGCAGGGAATTTACAGGGCTGGTGCTGAGTGTCCAGCTTGTCAGGAGAAAAACCTCAAAAAGAACCCCAAAAACACCATTTCTGATCAGTGGAGAAACCCCAGATGAAGCAAACCACACTGGCTGTCTGTGATCATTGTTAAAATTACTTTAGTGCCCTGAGGACTAGTTAGAATTTTTTAATGTTTTTGGTTATGGTAAAATATTTATTTTGTGTATACCTGTAAAGTATTAATTGACATCTGGGTGTTCACTGTAGTTCTCTCTTTGCTTGAGAGGATTAATTTAACCAGAAATTGGGAACTGGGTAAAGAAAATGATGTAAAAATAAGTTTGATGACACAGCAACAAGTTCAAAAATCAGTATTGAGGGAAGGAAGATTAGATTGGATACTGGGGAGGAATTTTTGGCTGTGAGGGTGCCCAGAGAAGCTGTGGCTGCCCCTGGATCCCTGGAAGTGTCCAAGGCCAGGCTGGAGCAGCCTGGGATAGTGGGAGCTGTCTCTAAGGTGTCATCATGGGCTTTAAGGTCTCTCCACCCCAAACCATTCTGGGATTCTGTGGCTGTTACTCCTTATGAATTGTTCCAGCCAGGACCATGGAGTGGTTTCTGTGCAGAGTCAGGCTCCCTGTGCCTGTGGCACTGATTGAGCCCCAGGAATGTCACTGGAGGGCCCTGTGAGGGCAGGAGGTGCTGAGTGACCCCACTCCAGTCCTGTGCCCTCACCCTCCTGTGTGGTTCCTTGCAGAAGCTGACCAACGTGCGGATCATGAAGGAGAACATGAGAACTGGCAATCTTCCAGCCAACATGAAGAAAGCCAGAGTCATCCAGATCATCCCCTGTAAGAGCCCAGCTTCTGAGCTCCTCAAACCAAATAAGTGCCATCAATCCCTGGCTGGGAGCACACCCTGGAGCTGTCTGCTGGCAGCAGCCCAGCTCATCTCGGGACACAGCTCTTCTTAGAAAGTGTCATCTGTAAAAAACTCACTGAATTGGGTTTTACTAAAACATCCCAAAATCTGTTACAGTCAGGTTTTTTTAATTAAACAACTCAGCAGTTTCACCTTTTAAAGCACCCATTTTCTGTGGGATCCTTTGCATGCTCTGAGCAGCACTGTAATGTTTGCACATGAAAATGAACATTTCAGAGGAGCGATTTGGTGGGGTTTGTTCTTCCACGTGCAGCTAACAAAAGTAAGACTGGACTCAAAACTAAGACTAGACTTTTTTTTTCCCAGATGATTTTAACAGAGTGATTCTGTCCATGAAAAGAGGGCAGGAGTACACAGACTACATCAATGCTTCCTTCATAGATGTACGTACACAACATTTTCGTGCATTTCCTTTTCAAATCAGAGCTTTTGCTGTTGTTGGTGAGTCTTTTTAAAGAGGCACAGTCGACTTGGCTTGCAAAGAACATGAGCTTTGTTTATGGGAGTTTCCAGATGCTTTTCTTATCTGCTGTTTGCAATTTCAGGTTAAATGGCTGTGTCATTTAAACCTCGTTGTTAGATTTATAAGCCAAGCCTTTTATGAAATTCTGACAGAACAAATTAGCTGCACAACTAACAGCCAGCGGTTCCATGATCTGGTTCAGGTTAACAGGTGTAAATATTTGCTTTTCTGAGAAACAGAAAAGTCTGTGTTCAGCACAGGGAAGGGCTGTCAGAGTGTTTGGCAGCCAGGCTTTATTTGGGCAGAGTTGGATGAATTCCAAGCTTTCTTCCCAGCTTCCTGTTGGAAGCTGAGTAACACAGGATTTTATTTAAATATGAGAAGTCATCGTGTCCTGAAGCAGTAAAACCACATCAGGGACTGAGGACTGTGGGTGCTGAGGAAGTGAAGAGCACATCTGTGTGGAAATAAGGAAAGGCTGGACGTGGCCCTCAGTGCCTTGGTGGTGTTGGGTCAGAGCTTGGACTTGATGATCTCAGAGGTCTTGTCCAGCCTTGCTGGTTCTGTGATTCTGTGAAATAAAACTGGAGCTCAAAACTTGAGGTAGGAGTTAATCCTAGGGAAAAGCTGAGAGTTGCTGTTGTGATAATACTGTGAAATCTGCTCCTGAAGAGTCTCATCCCCTCAGCCATGACTGGAAAAATTCACCTCAGGATTGTGAATTTGGGGAGATTTTAGAATCACAGAATTGCTGAGGTTGGAAAAACTCTCTCAGACCATGGAGTCCAGTCCAGTCATTCCCCAAGCACTGCCAAGGCCACCATTGCCCCATGTCCCCAAGTGCCACCTCCACATGGATTTAAATTGGGATTTCACCACTGCTCTGGGCAGTGCCAACACTTTCTGTAGGGAAATCTCTCCCAGTTCCCAACTTCAGCCTCCCCTGGTGCAACGTGAGGCTGTTCCTGGGGAGAGGAGCCCCCATTTGGGCCGTGTCCCTGTCCCCAGTGTGACCCCGCTCTCTCCCCGCAGGGATATCGGCAGAAGGATTATTTCATCGCCACCCAGGGCCCCCTTCCCCACACGGTGGAGGATTTCTGGCGGATGGTGTGGGAGTGGAAGTGCCACACCATCGTGATGCTCACCGAGCTCCAGGAGAGGGAGCAGGTGCGTGCCCATCCTGCAGCCCCAGCGTTGCCCTTCCCACCTGCAAACCACAGCATCAATACCAGAGAAAAGAGCTTTTCTTGCCTACAAATTCCAGCAATCCGAGATTTTTTATTTTTTCTTTTCCTAAAATGAGCACTTGCTTCACTCTTTGGTGTGGGGCAGCGTTGCTGCTTTTGCTGGAATAGTCAGAAAACACAAACAAGTGACGGAATATTGTGATTTTTGAAATCATCAATTTCAAACTTCCAGTTTACATTAAGGGATGCCTGACATGGGACAGAGTTTTGGTATTTGGGAACAAACTTTTCTATAAACTTCTGTCCCATTTGTCCCAGTAAAAGCTCCCATGGATCGTTTTGAGCCTGTCCTAACACATCATTAATTAACAAAAGAGTCCTGTGCTGCAGATTGAAGATTCTGGGTTCAGCAAGGGTGTTGTGAAAAGCTTTTTCTTGGTGGTTTTGGGGGGTTTTTGACAATATTGCCTTGCTTTCAGGAACTGCATTTCTTATTCTACTCTGTTTTAAAGCAGTATTTACCCTCTGGGCCTCCTGAGCCCTTTTCATCTTAAGGGCTTCTATTAGAGAAATATTTTATCACTGTACTCTTAGTTCTTAGTGTTTGCAATCCAGGCTGTTGAGAACACGCTTGTTATGCCGGATGTCACTTCTTATATCAGAGATTAATAACAATGTGCTAACTGGGGGAAAGAAAAATCAAGGAATGTTTGCAATTCTCTGGATTCTGCAGGAAAAATGCTGCCAGTACTGGCCATCGGAGGGCTCTGTGACTCACGGAGAGATCACGGTGGAAATCAAGAGTGACAGCCTGATGGATGCCATCAGCGTGAGAGACTTCCTGGTCACATATAACCCGGTAATTCTTCAAAATTCCAGCGTTTTCTGGTTTCCATTGGAAGGCATTTACAAATCTGATTATTCATCTTAAATTCTGGGATTTCTGTCTGAAGCTAAATGTGGTTAATCAAAATCTGGCGTTAAGGGGAAGCTTAGAGGATACATTTTTGCTTAAAGCCCCTGAAAATTTTGGTCAGTAAAACGGGTGGTTGCAAAATGGGAGGTGGGGTTGGGATTTTTAAACTGTTTTGTTGTTGCTGTTACTCCTAAATTTTTCTGCCATCTCCCACATAAATAGCAAAGAAAATTTAATTCAGTATTTTTCACAGAATTCCAGGCTGGTTTGGGTGGAAGGGGCCTTAAAACTCATCCCATCCTACCCCTGCCGTGGGCAGGAGCACCTTCCACTGTCTCAGGTTGCTCCAAGCTCTGTCCAGCCTGGCCTTGGGCACTGCCAGTGTATCCTAAGTCCTTCCCAGAGGAAACAGCCGTGCAAATCCAAAGGAAAATTACAGGGGAATTATCAGTGGATGAGGGAGCTGGGTCTGCAGGACCAGGATAGACTCCTGGAATATTAAAGTTGGAAATAAGATCGTCAAGGTCCATAATACATTATGGACAAGCTTGCAAATACTCTCCTGTAGCAGGGCAGAATTGATGCTGCAGGTGTTCCAGGCAGGAATTGTGTCTCCACTTGGCAGTAACAGGTGGCTGACGCTGTTTTCCTGCTGGCAGAGCAACCAGGAGAAGCAGAGCAGGCTGGTCAGGCAGTTCCACTTCCACGGGTGGCCGGAGATCGGCATTCCAGCCGAAGGGAAGGGGATGATCGACCTCATTGCAGCTGTGCAGAAGCAGCAGCAGCAGACAGGGAACCACCCCATCACTGTGCACTGCAGGTGAGCCCCCTCTGCACCTCAGCTTGGCTGCTCTCTGCCCCTGTTGCTCCTTTTTCCCCATTTTTATCCCAGCTGATGCCAAGCAAACGTGTTCTCACTGCAGTGCTGGCGCAGGGAGGACGGGAACCTTCATAGCCCTGAGCAACATCCTGGAGCGGGTCAAGGCCGAGGGGCTCCTGGACGTGTTCCAGGCTGTGAAGAGCTTGAGGCTGCAGAGGCCACACATGGTGCAAACACTGGTATGGCACTGACCAGGGCCTGGGGAGGGAGTTCTGTTTGGAAATTCTCTTGGGGCAGGAGATTAAAGGGATTTCTGTAGGGTGACATAAGTGATACAAGGTGGCTGTGTGTGTCCAGGGCATTAGCAGGGCTTTTACAGGGGTTTTTAGAGCATTTCAAAAAAATACAACTTGGATAAATATTATCTGTCTTTTAGGAACTTGAGGCTGTTAGACCATAGTATTTTGAGTGTTTTAGGTGATTAAATATATTTAATAAATGCCTTTCAAGCTATTTATCAATTTTTGTTTCTTACTTTAAAATTTGTGGGCACAAATTGGATCATGGAATGGTTTGGGTGGGAAGGGACCTTAAAGCCCATCCAGTGCCACCCCTGCCATGGCAGGGACACCTCCCACTGTCCCAGGCTGCTCCCAGCCCCAATGTGCAGCCTGGCCTTGGGCACTGCCAGGGATCCAGGGGCAGTCCCAGCTGCTCTGGGCACCATGGCAGGGGTGGCACTGGATCATATTTAAGGTCCCTTCCAACCCAAACCATCCTGGGATTTGATGATTCCCTGATTGTCCCTGGGCCATGCTCAGGAGTTTCTGCTGTAGGGAGAGCCCAGTGACTGCCCAGGACTGTGAGCAGCTGGGTTGAAATCAAAAGCCAGGCCTAAGAACTGATTCAGTTTAAGAACCAACTCTGAAAAAGCTCAAGAAATCCTTTTAACCAAAGAGAAATGATCAGCTTGAGCCTGACCGAAGAAAGAGGAACCACTGCTTTTATTTCAAATAACAAACAGAAATCAGAACAGACCAGTTCTCACCTACTGGTCCCAGTTAGGACATGCTGAATTTATCACTGGGATTTACAGGAGTCAGATTTTCTCAGTGTGAGCAAACCCCCATTTTGACACCTTTCCCTTGTTTTCCAGGAGCAGTATGAATTCTGCTACAGAGTGGTACAAGATTTCATCGACATCTTTTCAGATTATGCTAATTTCAAATGAGAATTCTGCCTTATTTTTTAATTTGTCTGTATAAAGAGTTGTATATTATGTTAATTTATTCCATGTCACTTGGATTGTTGACTTAACTGTAAATACAATGTTGTGTTGGCTCTAAAAGTTGCATTTGCTGTATAAAGTTGTTTCTTAAATATAAATATCTTCTAAAGCAAAATATAATGTTCCTATACTGTATAGCACTGTAAGATGGGATAGAATCTTTATTCTAAATAACAAGAAATTAATTCTTGAGGGTTTTTTCCCTTTGAATTTTGCCACTTATAAATATTTATCAGTAATGTTATCTCCCAGTTCTTGACACTTTTGACAGGTGATGTACAGTTCATCCTAAAAGAAGTGAATTGTGGTGCACATGTTTAAACATGTGTTGTTCACCAGGAAAATATGTTCACTAGGAAAATAGATATTTATTTTATTTTTCAAGGTTGTTTTGAAGAGCCTCCAGGTTTTGATGGCAGTTGGATTTTGAATCTTGCTGTCCGTAGGATAGAATCAGTAGAAATACAGATTAGAATTTTTGAATTGACAGAACTTGCAAAGCCCATTCAGTTTGGTTTTTTTTCCCTAATATTGTTTAAACCAACTTAGAAAGGCAATAATGTGATTTTTAGAATATTTTGCATATTTGAAGAGTATATTTTGCAGCATCTGAATTTGTCTATGTGAAGAAAATAGCCAGAAATGGAGTAAAAAGCTTCTCTAGAAACACCTGCATTATTTCCCCACTTCTTTAAAATAAGAGATGAACTCTTATTCCTTGATTTGACTCAGCAGGATAATTAAGAGGTAAAAATTGGAAAAAACAATTTTATGAACAGTTTAATGCCAGAAACATTGAGTGTTGCAGCAAAAGCTCCTCCAGGTTGTTCCCCTCCCAGAAATGTTACCAAAAAAGGACTGGTGCCTTTCTCTGAGGGGTTCAGGGTTGTGTACAGAGATATATTTTTACTGAAAGTACTACTGAGAACAGAACTGGTGACAGAAAATATCAAAGTCTGCATTACAGCCCTGAGCAGGGGCTGGAAAATCTCCAAATCAAGGGGCATCTGAATGTTGAATAATTACCAAGTTTATTTTTCCCACTCTTCCAAAAGCATCTCTGACTTAATGAGCACAAAGGGGTGAACCTGTAATTAATTCCATAGCGAATATGCAATAGTTCTGTCTCGTCCAGCCGGGCAACATCAAAGCCTTATTTAAAAAACAAGCAGCTTAAACCGAGCTTTTCCCTGCTGTTCTTGCACTATTTCATCCCATTCCAGCATGATCTCACTGCACCTTGGAGCAATGCAAGGGAAGGGAAGGTTGCCCTAGGGTCTCCTTCCATTCCATCCTGGCTGGAAAGGGGCAGGACAGGAATTCCTGAGCACCCTGTTCCCACAGTGCCATTGGCTGCTTCTTGTCTTCCCATCGCTGCACTCCTGTATTTATTTGTACAGTAAATTATGCACTTCAGAAAAAAAAAAGGTGAATTAAAGACTAAACCTGGCCTGGGAGAAGAAACACCCGAGCCACAGGGTTGGGTAGGAAAGTGAAGCTGAGGAAGGGCATGGCCCTGCAATTCCATCCAAACTGAGAGAGCCAAAATAAGTTCAGCCTGGGAACTGATACAGAGGGGTCCAGTCTGATGTATAGCACAGGGAGACTCCCAGAGGCTGGAGAATAATGCCAAGGAATTCCCATATTCTGACCCTGATAACAGCATCCTTCCAGCCACTTAACCCACATTTGAACAATAATTTGTTGGATTTTTGGGTCCCTGAGGTAAAAACTGGGGTGAGTTGTCTCCTGAAGTCAGTCTCAGCGCAGGGAGACTCCCAAGAGGCTGGAAAATAAGCCAAAGGAATTCCCATTTCCTGATCCTGATGTCGGGATTTTTCTGACCCTTTAGCTTTCTTTGAATAATAATAATAATTTGTGTTTTGGGTAGATTTGTGGGTCTCTGAGTTTAAAACTGGGGTTATCTCATGAAGTCAATCTCAGTGCAGGGAGACTCTGAGAGGTTGGAGAATAATGCAAAGGAATTCCCATTTTCTGATCCTGATGTCAGGATGTTCCTGACCATTCAGACAGCATTTAAATAGTAATAATTTGTGTGTTGGGCAGATTTTGTGGTCCCTGAGATAAAACCTCAGGGTGAGTTGTCCATGAAGGCCATCTCAGTGCAGCAGTGATGTGGTATGAGGGTGTAGGGATCCCACAGCCCCTCAGGAGCTGCAGCACAACTCCAGCAGCCCACAGGGTTTACTAAAGGCCTCCTTACAACCAGGAGTAGGATGGGGTTCAGCTGGAGCACCAAATCCTCAGTGAGTACTTGGATTTTAGTTGATAACCATATTCAGATATGGAGGACGAAAGAGAAAGGCCTAAAATAGAATTTGGAATTGACAGCTCCATAAAGATTTTGTGGAATTTGAAAAGCTCCCTTGGCAGTCGCTGTGTGTGCTCAGTGGCTGGAGCTCTGGGGAGTGGCTTGGTGGGCTGGAATTTCCCTTTGGACCTCCGTACGTTGCATGGAATTCCTTTAAAACGCCAAATAGTTGGATTGGAAGTGTCCTTCTGATCTGTCTGTGCTTTTGGTCACTGTGTGACTTGGACTGTTCACGTGTTCAGGAGGTCCCAGCTCCCCTCAGCACTTAAGCGTTCGCTTCCCAACGCCTTCATCCCACAGTCCACGGGAGGGCCGTGGGTTCCGTGCTCCTGAAGCAATCCCTTAAGTGCTTGGCTGAGCTGGGCCTTAATGAAGAATGCATACTGTAATTAGCAGTGTTTTTTAGGCTATTTTTATGTATTTTTTAAACTTTTAAAATGAGCCGGACCACCCCGTGTTCAGTCTTTTGAAACGTTTGCGTTTCCCTCGTCCCATTTTTCATGTAAAGTTACTGGAACTTTTCTGTGTAACCCAAATGTATTTAATTTGTCAAATCTTTATAACATATGTATGTATTACACAGTTTCAGCTATTATTATTTTCTTTTATTACATTTCTAATTTGATCTTGCTGTGTTTTTAATGCCGGTGAATGTGGCTGAATTATTTGTATATGCAAATTGCAAGATCTAATACATTCTGATGCAAGAACAAAGCTTCCTTTTTATTCTCCACCTGCATTATTTCCTTTAAATCTTTTAATTTCATTCCTGTGTTGTGTGTTCATTTGACTGAAGCGTTCTGAAAGAGTTGAAATTCATTATCTAGGTGAGTAATTTTTCAGAGCTTATCTGCAGCTTTTTAGGAGTACAATTCTGATTGATGTTGGGACTGAGCACTGTGCATATAAAGGGTGTAGAAACTCCTGGAAGTAGTTGGAATCCAGGTCTTCCCAAACTGTATGGATACCAAATAAATACAGTAAAATTAATTAAAATATAGTAACATAATCCTGTGGTAAATCGTGGTGTCATACCAAGATAAAAATAGGAGCTAAACTTCCAGCTGTGTCACCAATCATGAATTGAAAGTTCGCTCTAATTAACAGCAATTTCTTAATTCATTTTGACAAGTTTTGCTGGGGACATCTTGCTAAAATTAACCAAGAAGGCCCCACTGTTGTAACAAGGGGTGGGGGAGGTTTGTGTAAACCAGGAGTAACTGCTCAGAGGTGACATCCTAATGTCAAATCAAATAGGATTTAATGAAGCTATTTTTCTGTCTGACCCCTTCTCTGTTTGCCCTGGCCCACCCCACCCTCCCATTTGGGAGATGCCTCTGCAGGGTAGGTGACTTCAGGATTATTTATTTTCATTGCTTGTTGAATTTTCAGTCTGCAGATCCTTCCTGGGCACTGCTCTGACGTTGACAGGGTGAGAGGAAACGGCCTCACATTGTGCCAGAGGAGGTTTGGAGATGAAAATTTCTTCATGGAAAGGGTTTTAAAGTGTTGGAAAAATTCCTGGGGAAGTGGTGGAGTCCCCATCCTTGGAATTGTTCAAAAAACCTGGATGTGGCACTTGAGGACATGGGCTGGTGACGAACTGGCTGGTGGTTGGAATTGATGATCTTTTCCAAATTTAGCGGCTCTCTGATGCTAATTTGCCATTGCACGTGAAAGCTGTTAATTTTTTTTAATTATTCCAGAGGAACTCTGATGCTAATTTGCCATTGCACGTGAAAGCTGTTAATTTTTTTTAATTATTCCAGAGGAACTCTGATGCTAATTTGCCATTGCATGTGAAAGCTGTTAATTTTTTTAATTATTCCAGAGGAGCTGATCAAATATTTTGTGTGACTGGGTCGTGTACTTTTAGCAGGGATCAAGATGCACAGATTGGGAGACCACTGGAAATCAGGTGTGAGGACAGGTAGGTGCCTTGGTGTGGTCCTAGAAAATAGAATAATCTCAAGTATTAATGAGTTCTTAATTAATTGTTGGCTAATTTAAATAAACACTGATAATTGTTGATCACACAGCAAACATGGATATTTCTATACTCTACTGGTGCTAAAGTTGGTTTTTTCCTACTTCTAAATGTTACCAAGCAATACCATAAAGACCTGGTGGTTCTGTTTTTAGAAACTCAGCTTTTAGAAACCACCACAGCTGAGCTGAAAACTGTCCATGAAATCGATTGATTTCAGTGGGATATTTACACAATATGAACTAAGGCAGATCAAAGAGGGGTTTGCTCTGTACAAGGCACACACACCAAGCCTCAGCTCTGTTTTGCCTAATGCAGAGTTGTTGAATTGAGAATTTTTCAAGCCACTGAACTTCCCAGGGAGTGTTCTTCATCTGAGGAATTAAAGGATTAGGATGTAATTTAGATCTTTTCGTGAGAGCTTCCTTCTAATGACTTCTATCCATTTTCTGTGCTGCTTTGCACAGAGGAGGGGAATTACTCAGTTATTAATCGAGTTGACACCTTGCCAAGGAAGTTCTTTGCACAAAGAATCATTTTCTCCTTTCACCTGTTCCCATTGCATGAGAAACCACTCCAGTATTTTCCTGAATGTTTCCTGAACTCCAGCTATCCATAAACACGGAACAAAAGATCCAAGCTGGGACTTCTCGCCAGCAGAGTGGACAAAAAGAAAGGAAAACTCTCCCAGGTGGGAAGAGCTTGAGAAGGAATTACTGAGCAGGGTATTTTGTAGTTGAGATTTTTACAGAAACTTTGTCCTTCCAAAATCTGAAGGGAGCCTGTGGAAAAGATGGAGGGAGACTGTTTATGAGAGCATGGAGTGCCAGAGGGCAGGGTTGGGTGGGATCTTGGGAAGGAATTACTCCCTGGCGCAGGGTGCCCAGAGCAGCTGGGGCTGCCCCTGGATCCCTGGCAGTGCCCAAGGCCAGGCTGGACATTGGGGCTGGGAGCAGCCTGGGACAGTGGGAGGTGTCCCTGCCATGGCAGGGGTAGCACTGGGTGGGATTTAAATTCCCTTCCAAGCCAAACCATTCCATGATTTGATGATTTATGTGGTAGCCTGTGGATGGAGCAGAAGCTGTTTGCAAGGAAGCAGCCCGTGGAATAGCTCTTGTCCCTTGTTTGTAAGTATGGAAATGATGTACTCTGGATTTTTTTAATTTGCTGAATCCAGGGGGATCTCAGCCCAGTGCTCATAAAATGTACAAATTTCTAACTCAGCTGTGCAAAAGGACTGTCTGGGAGATGTAAAAATCCCTCTTAAGGTCACCTTTGGGATTAAAAGTGATCTGCTGAAGCTGATGGCAAAATTTTCTGGGTTAAGAACTTTGTTCCCAGATCGGGCACAGGGTGGGATTCTTGGGGACCAGGAATGGGGTTCCGCAATCCTTGGGGGTGACTTTGAAATCTTGGAATTGGCCTACAACGCACTGCAAAGTTTTAATTTGCATTTTAAACTGGGTATGTTTCACTGGGACATCGTGGCTTTTGCTCCCAGTCATCTTCCCCGGCTTGGAAGGACAACAGCCTATTGGAAAGCTGCTGCTCCAGATGAATTTGGAGTATTTGAAATACAGATTTGACGTAAAAATATTGGCATGTCCATCATACTCAGATGTTTTTCCCTTAGCAGTTTATGTGCTTTCACCATTTCAGGTAAATTTATTATTTCAAAGTATTTGTTAACTGTGGATAGATAGAATTTGGAAACGTATCCCATTTGTTCCTAAATTCATGCAGATTCCTCCCATGTGAAATCCTCTGTCAGCATCAGGTTCTGTGCAGGAGTACAAGCACTCCAAACATCCTGGCTGCAGTAATGGGTCAGTGTAATCAACTGTGATTTATTTAAGAGAGAAATTTGTTGCAAAACATGAAATTTTCAGCGTTCCTCACACAGCAACTTCTCATCTCCAGACTTTGCTTCACGTGGTGTGAATTGCCTGAATATTTATTTACTTTATAGAAGCCCTTATTTAGGGAAAGCTTTAACTAGAATTTGTGCTTTTTAGACTTTTATAAAGTAAAAGTCTGTAGAAACGAGCAAGCTTCATTCAGTGCTTCCAAACCACCTGTTCAGACACTTGAATAAATAACCCTGCATGAGGATCTTCCTGTGACAAATTAAAATGCTCATTTTTTAATTCTCTATCAAGGAGATTCAAGCACTGACTTGATTTTTCTCCTCATTTTTGACAGTTGACAGTTTCACTTCATGGTGTATTCAGGTGTATTTGTCTAAATTAAATGTTCCCAAATTAACCTACCAGCAAATTTAAACCTTTGAAGAAAATGTCATAATTTTTTTGTTCCCTTCTGTAAATACACTTCAGCAAATATTTGTACAGATGCTGTTTCAGAGAGCACTGCTGCTCTCGAAGACAGAATGAATGAATTAGACTTCACTCTAATTTGTGTTTCTCTCCAAGTGTTGCTGTGTTTGCAGGGACACATCACAAAGGCTGTGGCACCACTGTAAATCAGGCCAGAAAATACAATTATTGGCACAGTGCAGATGGAGTTATTTACTGGTGCTGTTTGATCACATGTGGGCTGGAAGACACTGCAATAAATTCCATTTCAAAGAGTTTTTCTGCTGTAAATTGGTTTAGATACATCATTCAGCTATAACTGCACCTGTAAAGGCTCCTAGGAAGGGTCTGACTTAAATATCTGTTAATTAGCAATGATACCTAATTAGATATCACATAGAATCCTATATAATACCTATATATATATATATATAGGCATTATATTATAATACTTATAATATATATACCTGTATTACCTATTATAATATTGTAATACCTATATAATACCAAATTTACATCTAAATTGAAGATTGTTCAGTAGCATACAGCTACAGTAAATAATCATAATAAAATTAATAATAATAAATAATAGTAATAATAACAACATGCTGAACTAAATTAACCCCCCCCAAAGCTTATGAAATACACTTCAAAGCCATTTAATTGAAAGGGAAAGAAGTAACATTTTAAAAGCTGCTTACATCTAACTGTATCACATCTAAGCACCCTAAAGTCATCACAGCACATAAAACAGTCTTTGAGGCAAGCTAGATAACAAAATCGTAGAAAAATCAAAAGTTCTGCTTTGTGAATGATCTGAATAGTGGAATTTTATCCCCTGAAGCACAAAAGGTTGGATGACCTTGTCCTGTATCCCTTTCCCTCACACAAGCAGCAAATTTGGAATGAAGGGCACATTTCAATAACACTTTTTTTTTTTTTTTTGTCTTCAAACACAGAGGAACACAATGTTCATGTTGATTCTTGATTCAAATTCAAGTCTCAGTAATGAGTTCCTGTTTGGGAGCAGAGATGGGGATCAGTTTTATATCTAAGTGAAGGTAGCTAACTTGCTGATTAAAATGGACTTAAAATACTGATTTAACTTTTACTGCTGCTCACCTCCTCCCATCCTTGCCTCCTTTTTTTTCCTCCTCTCTTTACACCCCTTATTTTTGTGGTTAATAGTATTTTTGTGGCTGCTAGTATTTTAATCTTATTAAACCCAGATGCTTAAATTAATTTATAACACTTCACTTTATAAGTGAAGCTGAATTGACATCAACTGGGTGCTTTTTGCTGATCTGAGGAGGTGCAAATTTGGGAGCAGCTGAGCCCCCTGCAAATCCTCCTCCCTCAGAGAGGGATGAATAAGCCCAGACAGGTTCAGGTTTGGGAACAGGGGTTTAGGTTTAGGTTCAGGTACAGATCCAGGTTTAGGTACAGGTTTAGGTTTAGGTTCAGGTACAGATCTAGGTTTAGGTACAGGTTTAGGTTTAGGTTCAGGTACAGATCCAGATTTAGGTACAGGTTTAGGTTTAGGTTCAGGTACAGATCCAGGTTTAGGTACAGGTTTAGGTTTAGGTTCAGGTACAGATCTAGGTTTAGGTACAGGTTTAGGTTTAGGTTCAGGTACAGATCCAGGTTGTAGTTATTTATTGGTGCTGTTTGACCACAAGTGAGCTGGCAGACACTGCAGTGAATTCCATTTCAAAGAGTTTTTTCTGCTATGAATTGTTTGGTTTAGATACATCATTCAGGTATAACTGCACTTGAAAAGACACAGATAAACTTTCAGGCACAGGTATGGGCACAGGTACAGGTACAGATCCAGGCTCAGCTTTAGATACAGGCACAGGTTCAGGTATAGGTTCAGATACAAATATAGATAAAGGTTCAAGCACAGGTATGGGCACAGGTACAGGTACAGATCCAGGCTCAGCTTTAGATACAGGCACAGGTTCAGGTATAGGTTCAGATACAAATATAGATAAAGGTTCAAGCACAGGTATGGGCACAGGTACAGGAATGGGTAAAGGTTGAGGTGCAAGTTCAGGTTCAGGTACAGATTCAGGTACAGGACAGCTTTGGGCACAAGTACAGATTTAGATCCAGGTTCACGTACAGATATAGACACAGGTAAAGGTACAAGCACAGGTTCAGGTTGGGGCACAGGTACAGATCCAAGTACAGGTTCAGGCTGGAGGGCACAGGCAGAAGCACAGATCCAGGCACAAGTTCAGGCTGGGGCACAAGTACAAGAACAGTTCGGTCACAGATCCAGGTCCAGGTCCAGGCTGGGGCACTGGTACAGGCACAGTTTCGGTCACAGCTCCGTGTCCGGGCCCGTTCCTGCCGTGAGGGGCCGGGAGGGACCGGGAGGTTCCGCTGTGGCTCCGCCCGCCTGAGGCGCGAGCGGCTCCGCGGGGCGGCGCCTCCGTTTGAACTCAAACCGCCCTCGCCGCTTCTCATTGGCCCCGCTGCGCGTCGCGCGCCGCCCCCTCCGCCAATCAGAGGCGGCCGCGCGCCTTTTCGAATGCTCAACCGTCAGATCTGTGCGTCCGTTTCTCCTTCCGCCGAGCCGGCGCGGGGTAAAGCTAAAAGAGTCCCTCTGCCCGGTGCTGCTTGTCGCGGCCGGGCGGGCTCGGTGCTGTCCCTCAGCCGTGGCTGCTGCTGGCAGGCGCGGGCGGCGGTCGGCGCTCCGGTCCATCCGTCTGTGCGGCTCCCTGGGGCTCCGTTCCGGTGCCTGGCGGAGGGATACATC
>VXAC01000888.1:217616-245596 GCA_013399225.1 Rhipidura dahli
CACGGGACCCCTCAGCGGCCGCCAGCGCTCCGACAGACCCAGGTACGGGTGGGCGAGTGGGTGAGGGGAGTAGGGCCGGGGTGACGGGGACCGCGGGGAGGAGTTGGGTAGCCTGACATCTTCCCCTCGGTTGCCACTTGCCCCCTCTCCCCCGGTGTTTACCTGTCCCCTGCCGGCCGGTGGCTATGACCGCCCGGAGCCCGGGCTCATAAACTTCAGCTTCTGCAGCTCCTGTGGCTTTTTTTGGTTTGTAGGAACTGCTGGCTGTCGTGGACAGGGAGCTCTCAATGCAGGACACCGAGTATTTATTTGCGTTCCCTAAAAGTTGAAGGGGCTGCCGGGTTCGCCCCAAAGCTGTGCCTTGTTGTCAACAAGTGTTTATCACATGAAAGCGACCCAAAAATTCCATAAGCGTCTCTCTTAACTGCATTTAATTCCGTTGTTTTGACCTTATGTAGCGTGTTTACCGTCTATAGAGTGTATAAAGATGCTTCCTTGAGGATCGCTGTTGGCAATCGTATTTGAACACTAAGTAATGCATTGTATGAAAATGTATAAGAAGTGTATCGCGTGTGCCGTGGCTTTGGGGTTCCTCCTCCTGCCGTGATCTGTGCACGCACAGAGCTGTCCTTGCTTCCCTCTCTGCTCTGTCGCAGCCGATCGCCACAGAGATCAGCAATTCCCCAATTTCCAGCCTCTTCCCGGCTGTTCCTGCCGGTGCTCCTGGGAGCTGATGCCGCCTTTCCCTCCTTTTCCAGGAGGGTACAACTGCAGTTACTTGGTCTCTACTTTAAATTCAAATCTGAGAATTTCCTTCTAGGTAAGAGATTGAAAGATTCGGATTTAGTTTAGCTGAGGAGAAGTGAGTTTTCAAGTATAATCTTTGTTGCTCCTGAACCTTTCCAAGTTTCTGATGAGTAGCAAAAACCTCCTGAGTACCTGAAAGTAGCCTAACAATTTATATAAACATATTCCCAGTTTTCTCCACAGGGAAACACATGTAAACAGCACTGAGATTCTTCTGCTGTCCATTGGGAAATATCTCATCTCTGGAACAAAAATAAAACAAAAACTTACATCTATTTACTCTCATAAACATGTAAAAATTAGGATGAGTAATCTGGGTGGTTTTTCTAGGTAAGGTTCCTTACATTTGAAGATGCCACGCTATGGGAAAATCGTTGTCATTAAAAGGAACGGGATTGATGGAATTGTTTTTCCACTCACCTCAACTTCTTGTTTATTTGGAAGGTGAGAATTTGCTTGCATACATTGAAATAATGAGTTTTGTCCTGCAGATCACGTCTTTTAATGCTTATTTACAAAAATAAATGTTAGTGGAAGAATGGTGTACAGAGGAGGGAAGGTGATGTGGGATTAAGGTTGAGTAGAAAGCTGAACTTTATTTTATTACTGCTTTTTGTCCTTTCTTTGCCAGAACTACTTTTATTTATTGATTGATTTTAAGTTTCTGGCATCAGGAAATCCCGGGAAGGGAATAAAAGTGATAAGTGATAAGACCAATGACAAATCAAAAGCATTAGAGATTTTCTCCCAAATTTGAGAAATTATGCTGCTGTACCATTATTAACTAAGATGTTGGGAAATCCCCTAATTCTACAGCAGATTTCCCTGTGTTTTGTGTGAAACTGAGCTTGTGTTTCCCCCCAGGAAAGAAGGATGTGACATCCGCATGCGGCTGCCGTGGGTGTCCAACGAGCACTGCAAAATTGAGATAAATGAGAACAAGGAGGTGAGATGCTCGTGTTTTATTGCAATATGCCTTGCCTTGGTGCATCTGGGCAGTCACTGAACTCTTTGTTTGATTTTTAGGCAGTCCTGACTAATTTAAGCACAGTAAACCCCACGCAGCTGAATGGGGCTTGCTTTGAGCAGCCTGTTCCCCTGAAGCACGGAGATGTGTTAACCATTATTGATCGTTCTTTCAGGTGGGTGCCAGGGCTACACTTTTTCATTATTTGATTCTAGAGTGCAGATTAATGAAGTTTAGTTCATGAAGTCTTACAGGATTGCTTAAAGATATTTTTTTTAGCACTTACATTGCATTAAGCTAAATCAATAAAGATAGAACTGTCTAGAGAGATCATTCTGATTTTGTTTCAAGAGTTGTCAGTTTTAGGGGAAAATTGAAAGTGGTTTTAAGTTGCTAAAGCCTTTTAAATTGAGTTGTGTGTGTTGTTGGGAAGGGACAACTCTTCCTAGGTCATTCCTCTTAATAACAGGAATTTAGTCATCAACTATTAGACAAAAAATAGTATTTTAAAATGTTTCTTTCAGGTTTGAATATCCTCTGCAATCAACTCCGAAAAAGAGGCGTTCCAGGTCTCTAAAAGATGAAAGTCTGCAGGTAAATTTGTGGCTGTGGACATTTTCTTTACAAATATATTGGCAGTAGTGATATGGTTTTCTGTTTCCTTGTTCTGTTTTCTTCTTAGGAGTAGTTTTTCAGCCCTGAAGTGCCTTTCTTTCTAAAATACAAATAAACTCCTTCAGATAAATACTCTTCAAAATTTAGTAATTTTTAGTCAAAAATGTTAGTCGAAATTTTGTCAGTTTTTGGTAAACAATAATTAATAATTCATGATGTTATTAATACAGATAGAGCTATAAATCTTCCACTGGGTCTGGTAAGAAGGGGGGATTCAAGTGGTTTTATTCTTATTTTACAGCTGTTTTGACAGCTCAGAATTTAAATGATAAAACAAGATAAACTTCTCTTTAGAGTCTCAAATGTATTAGTCAGTGTTAAATATTGCAAAGTTCAAGGATTTAATTTGAATACTTTAAAGTCTGTTTGGGGACAATTCATAGTCTCTCATAAGTAGTCTTTTTCAATGTAGAATTGAAAGCTAAACTGTAAAATCTCTGTTGCTCTGCTGTAATGTTGTACAAATTTACAGGTTCTTCATGTTCAGCAGGTGGCAGGAGTGGAATTATTACACAAACAAACTTCAGGAGCTAAAAATCTTGATGCTTCAGGTTGGTACCTCTTTTCTGGGGATTTTGTTTGTCCCCTTAACCGCATTTTTGCTTAGCATAAGAATTTAAAACAAGGTTAAAGGAGGGGGAAAAAGACATTTTAGGACTTTTCAATCTGAGAACATCTTGCTTTGTCAGTAATTATCTCATCACGCTTAGATCTCATTGTGACAGACATGATTCACCTCTGTCATTAAATTAAACTTGAACTTCTCTGCTGACCTACAGCTACATCTTTCTAAGCAAATACTGCATTCTCTCCTGCATTCTTTCCTAGTAAAAAATTGAAACAACTGTAATTCTGGAGGTACGTCGTAGATATTGAAATAACTGCTTACACAGGAACTGTTTCCTGTAGCACCAGGAAAATCCAGAGCTGCTAATTCTGGATAATTCTAATCCATACACTGGTTAAATGCCAGGGCTTCACCTTTCCATCCTTCTTATCTTAAATAATCCTCTGGGTTTCAGAGAAGGTTTTGTATTATAATTTCTGACAGATTTTGTTCCAATGCAAAAAGTCCAGGCTGCTTCCAAGTGTTTCATTTTAGTGGGTCCTGGTTGACCATCTTGGGAGGGAAAAGAAGGAATTTTTAATCTGTATTTATGGAACTTGTAGTTGTACAGTTTTGAAGTAACTCTGTGTCTGTATTTTTTGTTGTGCTTTGCTTACTTTGTAGATAATGCTGAGTGTGAAGAAAAAAATGCCAATGAAAATAAACAAACTCCGGAGGAAAATCCTCCTGAAGCTTTCCCTGTCAAACTCCGAACACCCAAATCTTCACAGAGAATACATCATGTGCTTAAAAAACAAAACGATATGTCTCCCTTTAGTAAACTCTACGAGAGTGTGAAGAATGAGCTGAAAGTGGAAAAACCTCTGCACAGGAGAAGTGCTTCTCAACAAGCTGCAGAAAGACACGCTGGGAGTGTTCTGCCAGAACCAAATGCTCCCGTTTCATCCCTGAGTTGTCTTTTTGATCTGGGCAGCCCGACTAAAGGAAAGGAAACAGACAGAAGGGAAATTATGGAAGAATGTTCAATTGTAAGAGAAGAAGGAAACAGCCCAGGATTTAAGCAGCTGTCACCTGTAGGAAGAACTCCCAGGAAGAGTTTTACCAGGAGTCCTCGAACTCCCATTTCAAAGGAGGTGTCAGGAGATACCGGTCAGAGTCCTTTGCAGGATCCTAAGGAATTAGGGACACCAGGCAGATGCAAAGGTACTGCAGTTACACCCAAACCCAGCAAGGAGAACCACAGGAATTCCCTGTTTTTGCTGCAGCAGTGCTCCATAGAAAGGTTGGGGTGTCCAGCTAAAGGGACAAAATGCAGCCCCACAACCCCCACCCCCAACGCTGCTGAGGGAGATCAACGTGTGCTGTCCACAGCAACGCCCAGGAGGAAGAGTCCTCGGTCTCTGTTTGTGTCACCTCCCAAAGAAACCACTGGAAAACATCCTGGAAATCCTGAGACTCCGAGGACCTCACGGCGAGGGTCATTGAAACTGAAGTCTCTCGAAGAAACCCCAGCTGGAGCTCCAGGGGAAGACTCAGTGTGCAGAACTGGTAACACACAACTGCCTTTGCCAGAAGACAAATGCTTAAAGCAAAGACGAAACAGCAAACAACAAACACCAGGCAAACCTGTCCAAGAAGTGCTGAAAGAAATCTGGGATCAGGCAAACCTGGATAACTCGAAGGTGGGACATTGTGAAACCCCCACCTCTCTCCCCAGTTCCAAGAGTACCAGAAGAAACAGCAGGCAAAGTAAAAAATTCTTGGACAGAAGTGTCCATTCAGAGGCACCGGTTTCAGAAGGGATGATGGCATCTCCTGCTGGTGAGACACCTGTTTCTGGAAGGAAAAGGGGAAGGTCAAGGACCTCTGGAGTGCTGACTGAAACAGCAGTGGAGGCAAACGCTGGTCAGGAACGTCGGGATTCAGACAGAAGAGCCAGTGGAACTCCAGCAGAGCTGGCCATGGAGGGGTATCACCCAAACCAGGATTTGGAAGATGCCGGTGCTGCAACACCTCGGAGACCATCAGCCAAGAGAAGGTCTGGAAGTGCTGCTGAGCTCAAAGACACTGAGCCTGGCTCAGAAACCAAAACTCCTAACCTCTTGCATGGAGAAGACTCAGGTAAATACATTAGCTCCTCTGCCTTGTGTTTTATATTAGAGAAATTCTGTAACACTTTTCTAAGAATTCTTCCACTTGGATAAAATGCAGAACCAATTGCTGACACTAATTGTAAAATACTTTTCATGGAGTTACATTTGACCATACCAATACACAGTATGTATAAAATATCCTGGATTGAATCTGTTTCTCTTTGAGTTTCTCTGTGTTTGTTTCCAACTTTGAAGTGCACAAGGAAGGCTTAAAATGCTGCCCTGGTTTCTTAGATAATCTAAAAATATTTTCAATTGTTCTTTTCAGGCAAGACAAAAAGAAGCTCTCAGAAGAGGAGAAGTGGTGAAATGCTCCCTCAGACTTTGGGAAAAAGAAAAAGAGTGTCTTTTGGTGGCCATCTGAGTCCAGAACTCTTTGATAAAAGTTTGCCTCCCAACTCTCCTTTGAAAAGAGGAGCTCTCCCTGCCAGGCGGAGTTTACCCTATGGAAACTCTCCTCGGGCTGTGCTCAAAAAGGTTCAGGGGTTAAAGCACTTGATAAATCAGGTAAATGTTAAGAATAATCAAGTTGCTGAGTCCATTACTGTGATCAGAATTTATAAAGTCTATCATATATGTATTTATTCTATTTATCAATTCAAAAGGAGTAGTAAACGTGTGATGCATGCTGGTGTCACTCACGAGTGTTTTGGGATGCTCAAAGAACCATCAGGAAAAGCAGGTTCATTTTAAAGTGAAAGTGCCACATTGTTCATTGGCAAGATCACTGCCACTTAATAGATGGGTAAAACACACAAGGAAAAATCAGATTGAAAATTAAAAATCAATCAATCTGAAACGAAATTTGACATTAAGGGATTTAATTGGTGGCTGGGGATGGATGAAGGGTAAGGATGGGAAAGCGTGAGGATCAAAAGGAAGGTAAATCCCTCTGCCAAACTTAGCCCCAAACTTGATCAGCAGTTTAGGAATCATTTCCTGGATCATTCCTGAAAAAGTAAAATAATCCCAGATTCAAGGAGGGTTCCTCTGGACAGATCACCTAATTAAAAAGAAGGAAATATCCTCCATTTTCTGATGTCTATTTTTTTTTTTTTTTTTACCAGGAAGAAAAAAGATCACCCAGAAATTCCCCAGCCCAGCAGTCCCCAGGTGCCTCCTCCCCTCCCTCAGGGAAGGCAACGCCCAAAGTTCCTTCAGGCTCTCCAGCCCCTTTCAGGAAAGGTCGTTTCTCCATCTCCCGGCCCCCCACTCCATTCCCAATTGCAGAAGAGAAGGTTGCTGGCACTGAAGATGTGGATCCAAAGGAGGAAAATGCTGTCCAAGGGAAAACACCCACATCATCTCCTGCTGCCCAGGATGCCACAGCCCTGGTGACAGTGACACCTGCCAAGAGAACCAGAAGTGCCCAGCTGGGTTTGAAGGGCACTGCCATGAAGAGTAGAGGTGGGGCTGTGGCTGTTATCAGTGCCAAGAGGAGAAGTGGTGCCTCCAGTGCCAATTTATTAGGTTGGTTTCAACAGTTAATTTTTAATGTTCACTTTCATGCTTTAAAATACAGGAACCAAACTGGAAAAGGCTTTTTTTGTTATGCATCAAATGATTGGTGAGTCTTCTGAAATCTGCTGGGCTTCTTGGAAGTGCAAAGTGTTGCATTTTCTCATTCATAAAGCAAATTTATTAAAGCATCTATAAACTCATTTAAACACAAATCTTAACGTTCAGAAGTTGAAAAATGGTAAAATTAACATTCTTTTTGCAAGATTAGAGTCATGTTCTTTTAAGATCTGTCAAGTTCAAGTAGTGTTAAACCAAACCATATTTATCACATCAATTTTGTTTTGAAAAACTTAACATTTTATAGCAAAGCAGCTTCACTTTGTGCCTTATTTTTATACAAGGCTCACAACCTTCGTCTAGGAACAGGACTGCATTTGACCACTCAGAGTGGTACATAACAGGTAGAAATTAAAAATAGGATCATAACTTCATGTTACTTTCAAATCTTCAAATTCTCAGTTTTGAGCAGTATTGGAAACTGTAATAGGGGAGTTCTGCTTCTTCAAGTTTTGAATTCGGAATAAACTTTTAGGTAGGGTGTATTTGTCACCTGTTTTCATCAGTGAAATCAGTTTGACAAAGTCAAATTCCCCATTGACCCAGGAATTTTTATTACTTTTTATTATTCTGTCCATTTTAATGGCAGCAGAGCTGTTGACAAATATCAGTGGCACTCCATTTCTCACCACCTCTTCGTGATGTGCTTTTTAATATCACTGTGTCAGTTCCTTCTGTAACATGAATGAAAAGAACATCACAGCTCTTAAAATTTCAGATCCAAAATAAAACTCTGTTTCCAGTGCTTTTCCAGATAATTTCCTGGGTGCTTGGCATTTTTCTCTGCATCTTGCACATCCTGGCAATGTCAGCTTTTCAGAGTTCTTTTTATTTACAGACTGACATAGCAATTCTGACAAAAGAATGATCACATCCCTTTCTTTGGGAACTGTATTCCCCTTTTTATCTCTACTTTAAAAAATCATTTCTTTTATATGATCCCTGTGTTCTGACAGCTTTTTTTCTGAAGTAAACAAGGCAGGTGTCCTACAACTTGCAGCTTCATTTATTCCACAGCTGTAATTCCCTGCTCCCACTGCTGTGTACAGAATGATGCTGTGATGAAGGTAACCTTGCTTCAGGAATTTTGGGAGTGTGGCCCAAGGAGAAGGTGATACAAGAAAAATTATGGAAAGCCTGTGTAGATCTAAATGCAGGATAAATAAATAGTTTTCCTGCCTGAAATTCCTCAGGAAGGTGGTGAAAAAAACTTCACTTAGAAACAATTTCTCTTAAGTTAAATATCACCAGAGGAAAACTCATCTATAATGAACGAGGCTGAAAGGCTCATGGCGAGTTCCTGTTGGAAAAAATGAGTTCCCTACAAAAGAGGAAGGAAGGAATTGGGTCAGTGTTCAGTTGTAGGGTCTGAGCTGTGTTTGACACTGTGTGAAGCTCATTGTTTTGGTGGGGAAAGCCACAGTGGGTACTTGGACTCTTCTTAAACTTCAGCTGAAATGGGGTTTTCATATTGAAAATATTTCAGAGAACGCTTTAGGTGTTGTCAGATAATAACACTTTCCTCTGTCAGACTGCAGAACATGCATGGGAACCATAAAGAAGTAATTGTCAACTTCCATTTACACAGCTGAGAGTTGAAGTGGTTCTTTCTCGTTTGCTTCTTAGTTGCCAAATCTTGGGCAGAAGTGGTAAAATCTGGCGTTGCAAGACCACAGTCAAAGATTGCTAAAAAAAGTGTCCGTAAAGGAAGACCCCTCAAGAGGCTAAACCACCCACCTAAGGTATCCTTTTCTGTGTTTGTTTTATTTTCTTGCATGACCACCAAACAGCTTGGATAGATTTTGATAGAAAAGCTGGAAGCTCCTGGTGTGGTGTAAATTGGGGGTTGATGTCTCTCGCAGCATGTGGGAAATGGGAATTTGTACAATAGGAATCATGGAATTACTAAGGTTGGAAAAGACCCCCAAGGTCATAGAGTCCAACCTCTGATCATGAAAATCAGGCAGGACCTGCATGTCCTAAACTCAGGCTGGCTGGGCCTTCCAACCCTTCTTGGCACTGGACATCCTCCAGTTGTCTGGAACCTCCCAGTTAACCAGGACTGGTGATAAATGATGGAAGGAGCTTGGCCACTTCTTCCACCAAGAAGAATCTTGGGTTAATAACTCCTTATTTTCTTTTTGCTTTACCTCTGCAGACTCCAGAGAAGAAAATAAAAGATCACTTCAGCACAGGTCATGCAGAGTCACCTGCTACTATAGTTGTAGGTAGAGCTTATTCCACCACAGTCAGACCTGCTGGACACGTCCCCAAAGTGGTAAAACATCCCATGCTGAAGCTAAACATGGATATGGATGAAAGCTTCACAGGTGAGATGTTAAAGCCTGCTGTTCACTCTGCCAGCTGTGCAGTTCTTTTGTCAAAACATGTGCTCATTTCTCCAAATCCATTTTCTAGGAGTGCCTGAAATGTTTCAAACTCCAGAAAGTCAGGGTGGAAGAACATTACCTGCTGCTCGGGATGCTGAGTTCACACCACCGTGTGCTGCAGGGGACATTTCTGACTTGCACACTCCTGAGGAATCTGGTAGGTGTAAAAAAAGGAATGTTTAGGTATATTATGGGTTAGCAGCAGTCTCAGCCTAGGCAGACTTAACTGAGGTGAAGCACCCAGTAACCCATGAAAGGAACCATTGAGATTTATCAGGTATTAGAAGAAAGTGTTGTAGTAGTTCCAGTTAATTTCTGAGTAGGATATTGTATTATTCATTTTATTTGGTGTGAGACTTCAAACTGTTGAAGTGTTGTTTCAGACATGGCAACAAACCCATGCATATGTTTGGATTTTGGTTTCTAGAAGGCTCTATTTGAATTGATTTTTAATTCTACAGCAATTAAAATGCTTAGATTTTCTTCTTAATTTATTTTCCAAATGACAAATCTACTGCTTATTTCAGGGGAGATGATGGTGTCACCTTTAAATAATTCAGATGCTTCAGAACAAAAGCAAGAGAGTCCAGGCATATTCCACTTTCTGAGAGAGGAGTCATCTCCATCTATGTTTGATGAAATAGCCGCAAAAACTCCTGAAAAAAGAAAAGCTGTGCTTGAAGATAATGTGGATAGTTTGGCAAGAATTCCAGAAAAACCACTATCTCTGGTGAAATCAGGAAGTAAAAGGAGAACTCCAAAGCAGAAGTTGGTGCCAGTTGAGGTCATGTCAGGCAAAAGGAAGATTTTAAGGACCCCTGAGCGAAGGTCAGAACCAGGACAGGTTTTGTCAGGTGTCAAGAGGCTCATGAAGACCCCGAGGCGGAAGTCTGAGCCTACTGAGGTTTTGTCAGGCGTCAAACAGCTCCTGAAGACCCCAAAGCAGAAAGTGGAGCCTGTAGAGGTTTTGTCAGGTATAAAACAGCTCCTGAAGACCCCAAAGCAGAAAGTGGAGCCTGTAGAGGTTTTGTCAGGTATAAAACAGCTCCCGAAGACCCCAAAGCAGAAATTGGAGCCTGTAGAGGTTTTGTCGGGTATCAAACAGCTCCTGAAGACGCCAGATCAGAAATTGGAGCCTGTAGAGGTTTTGNCTGAAGACGCCAGATCAGAAATTGGAGCCTGTAGAGGTTTTGTCAGGCATCAGACAGCTCTTGAAGACTCCAGATCAGAAATTGGAGCCTGTAGAGGTTTTGTCAGGCATCAGACAGCTCTTGAAGACTCCAGATCAGAAATTGGAGCCTGTAGAGGTTTTGTCAGGTATCAAACAGCTCATGAAGACCCCAAAGCAGAATGTGGAACCTACGGAGGTTTTGTCAGGCATCAAGAGGCTCATGAAGACCCCAGAGCAGAAGACAAAGCCTGTAGAGGTTTTGTCAGGCATCAGACAGCTCTTGAAGACTCCAGATCAGAAATTGGAGCCTGCAGAGGCTTTGTCAGGCATCAAGCATCTCATGAGGACCCCACGGCGGAGGCCAGAACCAGTGAAGGACCTGTCTGGCATTAGTCAACTCATGAGGATCCCACAACAAGAGCTGGAACCAGCCACAGATGAAAATACCTTGCAGGGGTTGCTGGAGACTCCAGTAGAGAGCAGGGAAGCAGTAAAGGCTGAGCTGGGTGTGACTTCAACCAAGAAAACCCCAAAGCTGAAATCCCAGCCCGTGGAAGACATGGTTGGGATCAGCCGCATTTTCCAGACGCCGAAGGAGAAAGTTGAGCCCATAGAAAACATGTTTGGAATTAGCAGATTAATGAAGTCTCCTAAAGAGAAATACCAGCCAGTTGAGGATTTTGTGGGGCTGCAAAGGCTCATGGCAGAACCCAGGCAGAAATGTGCTGATTCTGAAGTGGACTATGCTGGAGTGACAGAAATGTTTGGTACCCCAGAGGAGGTGAAGGTAAAACATTTTAACTTTTGGAAGGGATGTTTTTAGACTTTGAAAGCTGTGCTTGAAGTGAATTTAGTAATAATAATTCCTAGTATGACATCTTGTATCTTGCAACATTTTTTAGGGACAGCTGTACTTGTGTGGGTTAAAATGTATTTATTTGAAGGGATCTGTCACAAATGAGTGTTTTAAGATTGTTTAAAGAATCACCAGTAAAGCAGCATTAAAAACAGCCTTAATATAAAAGTGACATTCCCAGCATCTCATTCACAATTGCACAGTGACCATTACAGGTCAGGCTCTCCATCCAGGTTTGGTGATGTCTGTGCCCAGCCTGGTTCATTCTGGTGCTGGTTTTTATTGAGAGAAGTATCTTAATCTTCAGTGGAGATGTGCTGCCATCACTCCCAGTATCATTTTCTGAAAAAGTGGGTTTGATTTTCATATTCCATAGATGAGATGCTGGGTATCACTGGGGTTAGTGCTTAGAACTACAATAAAACACTACAGAACACTCAATTTCTCTTCAATACCCCAAACTCCCTTCGAGCAGTTGTTTAGACATTTCTCCACAGTGTTCGTTCTCTTTCCCTCTCCATGGCAAGAATTAAGTTTGCTCTGTTTGTGTGCTTCTATCAGAGAAATGGATGTAGTTGTAAGACTAATAGATTTAATTTGTAACAAAAAAGATTTGACAAGAATTCTTATAAATAGTGCTGTACATTCATCTGGTATTGGTTGCCTCCATAAGTTCATCCGTTTATAGGCTGTTGTTTATTCCCTTAGGTCAGACCAGTAAATGTTACAGATTGTCAGGAGGAAGTTACACTTCCTGGTTCTAATCCCAGTCATAAACAGGGTAAGTACAGATACTTTCTTTAGAGGAATAATGAATATACAAAGTCATGAATGTTACCATGAAGTTCAAGTCCAGTTTAAAGCTCTGTCAGTGAGCCCAGCTATTTCCTGAGCTAAGATCCTCTTTTCTCTTTGACCTCCCAAATAAATTAAACAACTTCAGAAGCCTGGCCTTTAATCTAGCAGTTGGTTGGTTAAGTATTTCTTTCTTTTTAAATTAGGGTATTTCTGGACTTGTTTAACCAAGGTGCCCCTCTTAGGAAAATGGAAACTCAAAAATACTTTGATCAAGCACAGTAATCCCTGATTTTTGTTTGTGCTCTTTACCCCATTCTAGAAAAGAAAGGAAAAGTTTCCCAAGGTGAACATTTGCAACAGAAGGACTCAACTGGTGAAGAGCAGCCTACCCAGAGACCAAGAAGGGTCAGATCAAGGAAGGCTCTACCTCCTGCTGCAGCAAAGCTGGGTGAAAATGGTGTGAATTTAAAGGAATTACAGAGTCCTGATACCCAAGAGGAAATGGGAGTGATTGCACCTGAAAACAAGGGAAGAGGAAGGAGGACAAAGCGTTGCACACAAGAAGTTGTTGCAAAGCACCCTGATCAGGAAGGGCTTGACATTGTTTCATCTGTAGAACCACCTGGAGCTGCTCAGAGACCAGGCAGAGGTAAAAGGAAAGAGCTGAAGGAGTCAAAACACCCAAACAAAACTCCTGAGTCTTGTGTTGAAGATTCATCAGTGCTACAAAAAGCACCTGCAGATAGCAAACAGGGTCTGCAGTATTGTGGCGTCGGTGATGTAGAACCTGAAGGTGATCCTGGCACAAAGACAGCACCTGGAAACATTCAGAATGGAATTTGTCAGCTGCAAACAGGTTCCAATGAACCTGATAGCAAAGCTAGTGACAGTGGGATAGAGGACAGTGAGGAGGTGCTGCTGTCACCAAGGAGGAAGCGCAGAGGAGTGGAGAACACAGAACCAGTGGTTCCACCCAAAAGAGGGAGGCGAGTGAGGAATGGCCGAAGTAAAGCAGCTTCTCCAGCAGAACTTCATGGAGCAACCAGAAAGCTCCGTAAAGGCCCATCCCCAAAGGTTACACAAAGGCAGGAACAGACTTGTGACAAAGCTCCTGAGGCTGTCACAGCACAGGAATCTGAAAATGGCACTAAACTTGAACTGAAGGCAGCAGAGAGAAGAGTCAAGTCTTTTAGGAGTACTAGAAACAGAAAGCACTCAGCTGAAATGAAAGCAGATGCTCATGGGGTCACACTTGAAAATACACAAAATATTCAGAAAACTGAGGAAACATCAGCTGAAACACAATCCCACATGAAAAATGAGATGAAAGGCTCTCAGGGATGTGAAACACAAAATGCTCAGGAAAATACAACAGAGGCAGCTCTAAGATTAAAGGCAGAGTCACCTTCTGCAGAGAAAAACAAAATGCCAGTCAGTGCTCAGAACACGGAAACAAACAGGACTAGAAACAGGAGAGGCAAAAAAAACTCTTTGGAGCAAAAAGCTGATGAACTTACTGAAAATGTGAACAGCCTAAAACAAATTACTCCCAAATTTAAATTGGAAACAGAAGTGGATAAATCTCTCCAGAATTCCTCGGGCTCTGTTTGTGTCAATGCAGCCCAAGCCAGGAAGGAGCAGCCCAGCCCAGGTGCCACAGCAGTCCCTGCTGCAGACACTGCCAGTCCTGCTCAAAAGAGGGTGAGAAATGAACAGGGAATCATTAAAGCAAAGCAAACTGAATTTGTGCAGGAGAATCCAGCACAAAGAAATGCAATGATGTGCAGGAGAGGAAGAGGTAAAAGAGTTAATTTTCAGCTTGAAGAAAGCAGTTCCAAAGCGGTTGAAGGAAATAGGAGTTTACCTGAGGATGATGAAGGGATGACTGACAAAAATAATCAAGATAGGAATGCTGAAAATCCTCCTTCACAGATAAGGAGGGGCAGGAAAAAGCACCTTGATTCCATCCCACAGAGAAATAGTCCTGCCTTGGTGGAAAAACAAACCTTAAGTGCAGATCATAGCAGAGATGAGGCTGTACAAGAGCAGGAATCAGCCTTGGAAGCTGCTCTCTCTTCAACAGAGGACAATCCACCGAGACGGGGGAGGAGACACGAGGTGGCTGCAGCCTCACAGACCAGATCTCCTTCTGTCAGAACGAGGCGTGGGGTGCTGCAAGAGCGTGATAAAAAGATGGCAGAGAGAGAAGATGAAAATCTGGCTCCGGGGAATAAAACTGCACAGGCCAAAGAGAATGCATCAGCAAGGGACAGAAGGAAAAAGATGGATCCAGCAGCAGAGGCAAAGAGTTCAGCTCCTCTCCAGAGAAAATGTGGCTTGTTGGAGACTAAAGATGAGGGTACTCATGAAGAACAAAGTGTGCCTTTGGAAGCAGTGTCCTGTGCAAAGAAGCCACCAGGAAGGGGTAGAAGGAAAGAAGCTGCTCTGGCATCACACACAGCCAACTCCATCTCTCGTCGAGGGAAACGCGGTTTGCCAGCAGGTGATGGAGAAGAAGCTCCCAAAGAAGAGCAAAACGTTCCCTTAGAAACTTGTGATCCACCTGGGAAAGAAAATCAACTGAGAAGAGGCAGAAGGAAAGAGATTGCCCCCTCTGTTCAGGGAAAACAGGGCCTGTCAAAACAAAGTGGTGGGAAAAATAACAGTAGGGAAGCAAAACGGAGTTTGGACAATTCACCTTCCCAAGAGAACAGGGATCTCTCAAAAGGGAGCTCAAGGCAAGCAGCCACTTCGCTGGCTCTTAGCCCCACCTCATGTCAAGGTTTGCCAGAAGATGGTAAGGATGGAATTCCTGAAGAACAAAGTAAACTTGTGGAAGTAGCTCCACCTGCAAAAGAAAACCCACCAAGAGTGGGCAGGAAGAAAACAACTTCTTCCACTTCTGAAGAAACAACTTCCAGTTCTCTCAGGGGAAAACCCAATGTGCCCAGAGGCAGAGGTCAGAAGAGGATTCTTAAAGAAAGTGAAGCTGCATCTCCAGAAAAGAATCCACGCCAGGGAAGAGCAAGGCAGCATAGGAATAATAGCAGGAAGGTACAGTTCACCTTAGAGGCAGCTACTTCTACTTCTCTCCATAAAAGCAGAGGCTTGCCAGAAAATGGAAGCACTCTGGAAACTCAGGATTTGAGTGGAGCATCCACTGGCTCCGAAGAGAATCGGTCTGGAAAAGGCCAGGAGGGTGACCCTGCTCCACAGGCAGCTCCCACTTCTCGCAGAAGGAAATGTCAGCTGCCAGCAGAGGCCGTGGCACCCAAGAGGTTAAAACCAGGTGAGGCAAGGGTTGGCTTTCTCTTTTCTCAGGTTGGCTGAGTTGTGTGTAAATACAACAGTGATGTGTGTAGAACTCGGGGCTGCTGATGTAGCGCACGGAATGAGGGGATCATTCAGGTTGGAAAAGATCCATGATCCCAGCTCCCTCAGCTGTTCCTGGTGATCCAGAGCCTTCCCCAGCTCCATTCCCTTCTGTGGTCATGCTCCAGCCCCTCCATGTCCTTTCTGAAGTGAGGGACCCAACCTGGACACAGCACTGGAGGTGCCTCCCCAGTGCCCAGGACAGGGGGATGATCACTGCACTGGTCCTGCTGGCCACCTGAAATATTCCATGGAATTTTCAGCTTGACTTAAAAACTCCCAATTAGAAAATATTATCAAATGAATGCCTTGGAGTAGAAATGACAGCAACTCTTAAGGGCTACAGAGTGAGGAATTTCCTGCCCTAAAACTTCCTCTGTTTTCATTTTTGCAGGACTTTGGTGTTGGTTATGCTTTAGTTTTACATGAAGGAGTTTTAGCTCAAATGGCAGCTAATTGGTTTTGTTGCTCTCATTAATGTTAACCTACTTTCAGAAACAGCTGTAAATCCTCAGGGATCCAATTTAAAGGATATTGGATGTGCACAAGTGTAGGGTTGGTATCTGGTTTGTTGAATTCAGAGGTGGAATCTTTGGAATGTTGTCAATGGGGTCATTTCCTGTCAAAACAATGGAGGTGAGGGTGGAATTTTGTGGGAAAAATTTGATGATACAAACTGACTTTTTTCCATGTGCAAATAGGGAATGATGAAAATGGGTCTCTACAAAGAGGAAGAAGAAACAAAACTAAAGAACTTGGAGAAGAGGATGCAAGGGCAGCTCAGAGCACTGGAGGGATGGACAAGAAGACAAGGTCCACCAGAAGACCAAGGAAATAGCCTTAAGAGTCCCAGCACCAGTTTTTAAATCAATTCAATAATTCCAGTTACAGGCTTTTTTAATGTGAATTGATTTGCACTCAGATTTTAAGCTCAGATTTTTGATAATTGTATGGTTTTACTAAATATATTTCTTAATGTGTTTACAGATAGATACAGGTAGATATTTTTT
This sequence comes from Rhipidura dahli, assembly GCA_013399225.1. Taxonomy (NCBI): domain Eukaryota; kingdom Metazoa; phylum Chordata; class Aves; order Passeriformes; family Rhipiduridae; genus Rhipidura; species Rhipidura dahli. The sequence continues at coordinate 233,962 of VXAC01000888.1, forward strand.
TAGTAGCTTTGCCAATGTGTGGTGGTTGCTAAACCATGGGGTGCTTGTGCAAAGCTGTAAACGTAAAATACATATTTTTATGCCAGTATTTCTCTCCCTTTTCCTCTTGATCAATTCAGCAATCAGGAAGCCAATATTACTGCCAGCTAGAGTTATTTTCTGCTGAAATTTTCTATGCTTAAGTTTTATTTTTCATTGGAGTTCTGTAAATATTCTTTTAAAAAAAGAATTACAGTTGTATTAGCAGAACTATGATGTAAAACTTTTGATAAGGTTTTTTTTTTTTTTAAAAACGAAGCTTGTATTGAAAAGTGCAGATTTCTAAGTCATTAAACTTGTAAACAATTGAGGACTGGTGTGGGTTTTTGGTTTTAAAAATGTAATTGGTGCTGTGTATGAGTTCATTTCTAAGGTTCATCCTCTCTGGTTGATGTGGTTTGGAGATACCATTTTTAGGACCTTGTACAGGTAGTTTGTCTCCAAGGCTGGGGGCTTAAGTGCAGAACAGAGAAAATTCAGCCTGGGCATCAAACTTCTGTGCAGCTTTTAGGCCTGACTTAAAATGCTCCATGTTTATGTGGTGTGTGAGGAGTTGGGAGTGGTCCTGCAGCAGAGGAGTTGGGACTGGAACTGTTAAGGTTGGAAAAGACCCCAAAGATCAACTCCAGCCACCCCCAAGTGCCACATCCACAGGGCTTTTGAGCACTTCCAGGGATGGGGCCCCCAACACTGCCCTGGGCAGCCCCTTCCAATGCTTTACAGCCCTTTCCATGCAGGAATTTCCCCAATCTCCACCCTGAGCCTCCCCTGGCCCAGCCTGAGGCCGTTCCCTCTCCTCCTGTCCCTGTTCCCTGGCAGCAGAGCCCGACCCCCCCGGCTGTCCCCTCCTGTCAGGGAGCTGTGCAGAGCCACAAGGTCCCCCCTGAGCCTCCTTTGCTCCAGGCTGAGCCCCTTTCCAGCTCCCTCAGGAGTTCTCCAGCCCCTTCCCAGCTCCATTCCCTGTCCTGGACATGCTCCAGCCCCTCCAGGTCCTTGTAAGGGACCCCAGCTGCAAGCTAAGATTAGATGTTCTCAATTTTTTTGGGAATGAGAGCGAGTGACCGTTTCTTCAGTTGAGTTCACATTTGTGAGGTCTGTTCCCTTCAAAATCCAAAGCAGATGAAGAAATGTGCTGGGTCATGGTCAGACTTCAACCCTCAGGTGTGATATAATAGTAAGATTTTTTTTTTTAATTTACATTGGGTTTTTTGCTTGTTTGTTTTTTATTCTGTGGAATGTGCTGTGCCCATATCCACAGGGATTTTTACTAGATTATAATGCACTTTTTTTTAAAATCTACTTAATTCTAGTGTGAAAAATCCAGTCTGTCCGTACATCCAGGGTTGTTCCATCCCAGGTACAGAATTTGATTCTTTCCCTTGAGCCTCACATGGTTGATATGAGAACTGGAATATGTTGTGGTGGGGGTTTTTAGGTTTGATTTGGTTTTTTTTTTTTGGTGTTTTTTTGTGGGTTTTTTAAACTCTATTTCCCATTCATGACATTGCTCTAAAACTTTAGCCTTGAAATTTCAGAGGAGAGCAAATGTTAGCATCTCCCCTAAAATCAAAACTCTCTTTGTGTAAGTAGTGCCAGTGCCATGGCTGGGAAATACAAACATCCACAGGAATATTTTTCTGCTTCTAACAAGTGGTTTGGGGTTTTTTCTCCAGTCACTGCTCTGTCACTTTTGGCTTTGTTTCCGTTAGTTCAAATCTAACAGAAGCTCAGATTAAATGCCTCCATTCTCCTCCAGAGCTGGGGTTTCTCCCTTTCCAGCCAAAACTCTCAGGAATTGTTTGTTTCTCCCATTCCCGCTTTCCCAGGCTGCCTCTCTGGATTTGGTCTCAAGACTGAGGAGGAATCCTGGTCCCGGTGTTCTCCAAGGTAGGCAGCAGAGCCCCTCCTCAGGGAGGGCATCCTGTTGCTTCTGGAGGAACTGGGGAGATCTCTGAAGTCAGATGGCAGTTTTTGCAATGCCAGCAACACGGATCCTGTGGAGATCCATGGAAGTCCAGATCTGTTCCCTGAAGGGATGGACGAGGCAGGATGGGAATTCCAAAGGTAAAAAAGGTTCAGGTGTGGGAGTCTCTCAGGAAGGGATGCTGGGTCATTTTTGGAAATGTTCTACAGCCTGCCAGGGAACACAGCAGGAGTTTGGGGTATGTGGCTGATGCATTTTATACATAAACCTGGGTTGGGCTGTGGGGACACTGCAGCCACCCAGACCAGAAATGGCTTTGTTCACTATCCAGGACATTCCCAGAGGAGATTTACTCTGTGCTCTTTTGTAGCACTGGTATTGAACATGAATTCCTGCTGATTCAAATCTGATAAAGATGTGTTGTTTCCACTCAGGAAATCTGAACCTGCAAATCTACCTCAAGGCAGATAATTCAGAGGGAGAGCTGAGACAAATCTTTTACCTGAGGAATCAGCCAAAGAAATCTCTTTCCTCTAGGAACTTTGTTCCCCAGGAAATTTTCAAATTCTCTGTAACTTCTCTAGTGTTACATCTTCATTCTTGGTTGGGTGGCAACACAAATTTAAAAAACAAAGGAAACCGGGTAGGGAAAAGCTCATTGCAAACTTTCTGCATCATCAATCTTCTTGATTTTTAATGTGGGCAGATGATTTTCTTAAGGAGAGAAAGAAAGGAATGAATGAGACATAAATAAGAAAGTCAGGAAGCAGAGGTCTCTCTTACTTATCCATGACTTCATTTACAAGTTGCTGGGTACAGATATATCTGTATATTTTTTATATCCACAAATCTATTTCAAGATTTTCTCCAGTGATTTTGAGTGAGTAGTAAAGAAGAATAAGCAATTTAAATCTTGTTTAAATAGAGAGAGCAGCCTGTTGGTGATATTTATGATCACAGCCTCATTTAGGTTGGAAAACCACCTAAAACCATCAAGTCCTGCCCCAGCACTCCCAAGGCCACCACTGCCCCATGTCCCCCAAGTGCCACATCCTCATGGCTTTTAAACCCCTGCAGGACATTTATTATTGAAGCAGGAGCATTATTTATCCAGGGCTGTTGGTTGGAACCTCCTTTGGATGGCATTGTCACCGCTGTGCTGTCAGTTTGTCACAGCTCCACATCTGTTCCCTGTGGGAACCTCCCTCTACACTCCCAATTTCATCTCCACACTTATTAAAAATAGATGGACTTGCTGCTTCCACGACATAAATAAGGTTGAAAAATCAACTTGATTGTCATGGAGAGTTTCAGAACCTTCAAAAAACTTCCTGACAACAAAACTGGATTTTAATATTTCAGCCCTGCATTGCAATCAATGCTGCAGGTCTGCCTGCTCCTGCCAGTCCCTTTCATATCCAATTTCCTTTCAGACTTCTGCCTGTTCTTGGCTTGAAGGAGTTCCTTGACAGCAGGACGAGCTGCTTAATTACATGAAATATGAAGAGGAAACTTGAATAGGTTTGGATTTTGCACCTTTTAATTTGTCTCTTTCTGTGGCATCCCTCTCCTGCCCTGGCCCGGAGGTGTGCTGCTGTTTTGGGAGAACAGGAGCAGTGCAGTGGTTAACCTTGGAGTTGAGCTGTAAACACCCCCAGAATTTTGGGAAATTCTGTAATTTCCCAAAGGCTGGGCTCTGGTGGAGGCAATTCTCAGAGATTGAAGGATAGCAGGTAATTGAGGATCTTTGAGGATGTTGTCTCTATAGATTCCCACTCCAGCTTCCTTCCCTGCTCCTTTAGAATATAATTTATGGCTGGTACTCAGAGGAGGTCACAAAAAAACATCCTGGAGACAGGTGGGATCTCCCACCCTTTTAAAAAAATTCCATGTGAGGTTCCCTGCTACTCCAAAAGTCATAATTAGTGAATATTCTCAGGCTTGCAACCAGAGGCTGGAATTTGTGCATAAAATAATCTTGAACATCCCATGAAGTAAATTTTCCTTCTGTAGTACTAAAAAAAGGTAATGAAAACCCAACTGGAGTTTAAAGATCAGGGGTGTGGGGTCAGCTGGAAAGCTGTTGATGTTTTTGTGATTCTGTGAGTGGCAGGTAGGTCAGGATCTGTCTGTCATCATGGTTTGTCCTCACTGGCTCATCTTTATGATAAATTAGCAATGGACATTAACTCTCAAAATTGGGAAAAATCGGTGTTTTGGGAAACTAAAAACCCAGTCCTGTTCTGATCTTCAGCATTAGAAACTTCTCTTTTTTTATTGTGATGAATTTAAGGGGATTCTCCACATTAATTTTTTCTCCAGAAGGCCTTTTTAGGTTCCAGTAGAATGCAGGATTGTGCTTGGCTGAAATGCACCCTGCTAGTCCCAAAGTGATGTTTGATAGCCACAAGTTCTGTAGGACAGAGGGCAGAAGAAGCAATGAGTAAAACATTCTACATTTCACTGAAAACATCAGTTTTAACAAGAGACCTCCAGCCAGAATTTGGGATTAAGGGTAGGGATGCCATAAAAATGTGAAAGAAGTGCTTCAATATCCACTCACTGCTGGTTTTGAGCAGCATCACTCAGGATCACCTTGCCCTGGAGGTATTTTCAGCCAAAGCCAGAAGAAATCAAAGCACTTTGGGACAAATATTCCTGTGTCTGTGTGCATCAGGGAACAAATCAGTGTTTTCAGCACCACTTTCAGTGCTGCTATTGGAATTATCTGAATAAAGTTAACTACATTTTAAAACTTAGGATATTTAGATCCAAAAATCTTTCCAGGAATTTCCCCGTGGCTTGTTTTCCCTCCTGAAATTAGGTGGGTATTTAAAACAAGGCCTGTGTGAGAGAAGTCTCGCTCCTCAGTATTCATTTAGCAATTAAAAAAGCCAATATTGACTTCAGAGCAGCAGTTTAAAAATGCTGAATCAAATCCTTCAACACAAATGTCCAAGCTCCAGGAGAGGCCTGGACAAGTTGAACTGCAGCACTTTGAAAGAGGAGTTTAATCCAGTTTAACCCAAGCTTAAACTCAAGTTTAAACTTGGACAGATGCAATAATTTGTTGGATTGGAGTTGTTTTATGTTCCACCACAAGAAAAACTTGTTAACAATAAAGCACAACTCTTTCATTAAGCAAAAAACTTGTGATTTCCAGAAAAAATACCAATTTTTCCTATTTGTGGTAGAAGATAAAAGGGTCGTACAGATTTGCAGCCATCTGAAAAGGAGAAGCTTTTTTGTGAATTTCTCAATTTAATTCTAAGAAGAAGTTTATTTCGAAAGTGAATTTAATGTTAACATTTAGCTTGTTAATAGAATTAGTATTATAAAATAAATTATGTTAATATGAAATTATTAGAATACTTTTAGAAGAATACTTTTATATTTAATATTTAGATTTTTAATTTCCTTAATATCATTTCCTTCAGTGAGAGGGTCGCATTTGCTAGGACGAGATAGAAATGCTGGCATGGTGGAATGAAAATTGGGATTTTGTGCAATTGGAGAGTTTTCCAGGCTGCTTGGTGGAAGAATAGAAGGAAATCTTAGTGGCTACTGTGTGGCACAGGAATGAACTCCTGCTTCTCTCCTCTGCTCCTTCCAGAGGGAGCTGCGTCTCCATCTGGGTCTGATGCTCTCAGTTTTGCAGCTCTGGAGCTGCTTTAAATTGCAGTGGTTGTAAATACCAGGGAAAGATGCAGCTCTAAGTGCCCTCAAGAAGGTCAAACAGATTTGTCTAAAAATCAGCTAATTAGAGCCGTAAATTAGATTAGACCAGGCTCTTCTCAGCCACCTACGAGCATTTATCCTGTAAATCTCTGAAGAAGAACTGGCTGCCATAAATCCTTGGTTTTCTTCGAGGGAGGATATCCCACCAGCTGACCAAAACTGCGCCGGTGAACTTTGTAATTAATATTTTGCATGTGTTCACAGAACTCTCAATGACCTATTTTTAAATAATGGGAACTGAGAAACCCCCTCCAGGAGGGTCAGGCAGATCAGAAATCATCCACGAGGCAAGTGAAGGGCCAAATCCATTTTAATTGAACCCACTGAGAGCAGCTCTTCAGTCAAAGCCTGACACTAAGTTTAAAACTAAAGCTAAGACTGTTAGGGGCTGGACCAGATGAAAACCCATCATCTTTTCTAGGTTGAAGTTGAATCCTGTCAATTTACCAAAATCTGGCTCATTATTCATATGCAAATCAGGGCTGCAGTGCCTTTTGGGGGGTGGGCATCCCTTTGCAGCCCTCCCGTTAAAATGTGCCATTAATCCCGGCCAAGTCGAGCCCACCAATTAGCACCAGCTCGCTTTTCTCCTCTTCCAGCGTGTGCCTCCTTTGTTGCAGTGCACGTTGTTCATTAGCTGGTGCACCTCGTGCCAATTAGGGAGCCGAATTAGGCAGAAGCACTAATTTGATCATCTGGAGAGTTGCTCCCCAAGATCCCGCGGAGTCAGCGGAGACGCGGCCGTTCCTCCAGGGCGCCTCAGCGCGGGTTGGGGCTCCTGTTCCCCCTCTGGAGAAGCCTCCTGCTTTCCATTAACTACAGGGAAAGCCTTGATCCCGAGGCAAGGGATGGTCCTGCTCCCATTTTAATGAGGGAAGTCCCAGGCTGAGTTCAGCTTGGGGGGTTCCAGGGCAGAGGTGGCTCCGCTGGCGCAGTGGGGCCCATTCAGAAACACGGACTCCACCATCCCATTCCATCTTTCCCAGCTTGTCCATGGCTTTCCCAGTCTCTGTCCACAGCTGCACTGGTCCATGGGATCAGTGCTGTCCACAGGCACAGCTGTTCCCCCTTGGAAAGCTCCTGTGTTTCCTCAGGGTGCCACTGACCTCTCCAACACCACGTTGGGAGGAACGGGAGTGACGATCTTTTCCAGGAGCCGACCCTGCAAAGTGATGTTGGATGTGGCACCTGTTTCATGGAATTCATGGAATTCTAGACCCATGTAGGTTGGAAAAGACCTTTAAGACTGAGTCCAGCCACAAGGACCTTTGAGTCCAACCACCAGACCTGTTCCACAGCCCTGCTCCTTGCTCTAATTAGAAATGTCCACTCCAAGGTCACACTAAAACTGACCCTAAAGAGAAACAACCCCTCGGCCTTGCACCCTGCTGCTTCCCTTTGATGCCAACTTGAAAAAGTCCAAATTCCCTGTTAGGATAATGGAGCAGGCCTTGGCTGCTGAGACAAGACTCAACATCCAGCACTGTAAAACCCTCCTGGAAGACTGGGGAGAGCTCACCATGAGCGGTCCTGCCCAGTAACCCAGCTGAAAAAAGAGTGGATTTAATAACTTTTCATATTTAAAATTGCCTTGTCATTTGAGTAATGAGCTCTCTCTGTGCTTTCTGCTGGAAAAGATCACTGTGGAGCTTTTATTTTTTGTGGGGTACCCACTTGGGCAGCCCAGGTGTGTGGCTAACTGAAGCAAAATTATTAACCTTAATACAATTTTTAAACAATTATTAAGCTAATCGGATGCAAATTAAACAAAATGAACCTATAAATATATGTGTTTTTCAAATTAGTAATTGGATTTTTTGATGATCTTTGGCTTGACATTGATAAGCTGCTTCTCATAACAGTCTAATTAGGCAATATGTAAACTTTGGCATTCGGTTCTGTCCTAGTGGCTTTTTCAAATGATGTTTGTAAAATTTGCAATTTCATATTACAGATTAAAAATTAAAAACTGCAGGAGGCTAACATTAAAATGAGAATTCATTTCATGGAAAGCCCTGTAGACAAAATTCACCCTAATAGAATTGTGCATAAGGGGCTGCAAATCATGATCTATAGTTACACAGGGGAAGGCTTGTCAAAACCAGTATTGTTGGCCTGTAGTTCTATTCACAGTATTAAACCCATCAGTGGAGTCACTTTGGGGAAAATGCGAACATTATCAAAGAACAGTAAATTAGCAAGAAATTAAAGCATATACCCTTGCATTTCCAAAACAAAAGATCCCTTCATTAAAAACCTTTCATCAGTGGTTTAATATTCATAGCAGTAATTTGCATAACTAAATCAGTTTTCACTGATGAGAGACGACCAAAGTTTTTTTTTTTTTTTTTAGTTTTTTTTTTTCTTCGCTAATTTCTTTTTTGAATGAGCTCTCTAGTTTTTTGATTAAAATTTCACACCAGTAGTTGAGCAAAATTGAATACATGACTTCACTGTATTTGTGAGCCTCCTCCCTTTGCAAGCCCGGGTTAAATGTTGCTGCTGGGTGAAAAGCAATGGCTGGGCTTGCTTTGTTTACCTTCCCAGTGTCTGTCCCTCCCGTGCCTCCCACCCCGCTGGCCCTGCTAAATTCCAGCCCCAAACCTCACTTTGTTGGATTTTGGTGACCTTTTCCTCACTCTCACACCTGTACATAAACACAGAGCCGGGAGGTGACACAGATGAGGTAGGAATAAAGAGAAGTCATTTGAGTACAAGTTAAGAACTTTCTCTGAAAGTAAAACTCTTTTATTCCAAGTCCTTTTTAAGTGTTTTCCAAGGACCAATTGCCTTGTGGGAAGCAGGAAAGGGAGAGGAAACATGTTTGCCTTAGGGAATGAAGACAGAAAGTGTTTTTCAGTGTAAATCAGTCTTTTTTACAGGAACTATTTCAAGGTGTTGATGATTGGACTTGGTGATTTTAAAGGTCTTTTCCAACCTTAATGAATCTCTGACTCTATGTAAAAGAAATGTGTTTTGTGCTGGCTGAGTAGCCTTTACTAGAAATTATTTTGGGAAATAATGAGATTTAATTCAGTTGAAGTCTTTAGGAGATACAGTGGGCAACCAGACATGCAATATTTACATGCAGGCTCTCTGGGCAATGGTTTGTCCATCTCAAATAACCAAATTTACTGGAATCCTGATGTGACCTCGATCACAGAAAAACAGCTGTAATAGCAATTAGCAAAGACATCATTTCTCCTCTAATTCAAACTTTTGGCCATTTGTTATTAGAACTGGATAGCACTATTTAAAAAACCTTAATCTTTCCCGGTGCATCTTTAATTATTCAAATTGTGATCTCCCAAAGTGTTTCTACTTTAAACAGCAAACAATGCTTCACACAACAATGTTGTATTAATTCTAATTAATATTGGAGCAGATATTGGCAAGCCCTTCCAAGTTTTTCCACCATTTTTAAAGAAAGGCCTTGAAAGAGAAGGACCTTGTCTTCATAATAACAAAGGTAGATATTTTTGGGGTTTTTTGTATTTTTCTGACATTTCTTTGAGCGATTCATTCCATGAGAACTATTTCATGAGAACTATTTTTATTTACTTCCACTCCAGAGTGACGATAAACAGTGTCCAGCTGTGGAGGAATGGAAGGACCCAAGATGAACAACAGTTGTTTGTTGTTTGCATGAATCAAATTTACTTCCAAGAATACCAAAGTGTGCCTTGGTTGTTTGAAAAGGCAGGGCAGGAATGATCAGAGGTGCTCCACTAATCATGAATGGTCATTAAAACTCACTTAAAAAAGAAGCAGGGGAACCCCTCTAAAATAAAAATGATAGAATCTACCTATAAAAATAAATTGCAGGACTCACCTTGGAGAGGGTTGTGGAGAACTGGCTCCCATGGGAAGGATCCTGCTCCAGTCCTCGAGGAGGAAGAAACAAAGGGTGATCAAGTGCCCAGCTGACCTTGGTCCCTTCTCTCCGTGCCCCCTGTGCAGCTCAGGAGTGGTGGAGCAGCTCTGGAGGGTCCCTGGGTCAAACCCCCCACACCTGGTCTGTGCTCCAGCATCGATCCATGGAATGTCCCACGGAATAACCGGGATATTCTGAGAGCAGCCCTTCACTCCTCTGCTAAAGGAGAGGTTTGAGTCTTGCTCATGATGTCCCAGGTATTGCAGTTGATGGGATTAAGGTTATACTTTATATTTTTTAATATTTTTCATTAACATTTAGCAAGGAAATTTCTGTGGGAGCAAATCCACTGAGTTGGTGCCCCATGGGCTGAGTGCTTCCCAATGTGCCAGGGAACACCAGGGAAGGTGTTTGCAGGTAAATTCATCACCTTCCAGTCCAGGCACAGGAATCTTTGCTTCACAGAATCCCACATTTGGGTGGGAAGGACCCCAAAGCCCACCCAGTGCCACCCCTGCCATGGCAGGGACACCTCCCACTGTCCCAGGCTGCTCCCAGCCCCAATGTCCAGCCTGGCCTTGGGCACTGCCAGGGATCCAGGGGCAGCCCCAGCTGCTCTGGGAATTCCATCCCAGCTCCTGCCCACCCTGCCAGGGAACAATTCCTGCCCAATATCCCACCTAAATCTCTGTTCTTCCTTCAGCCTTGCCCATTTGAATATAAATTTACAGCCCATGTATGAGAAAAGCAGAGCAAACTTCACTAAAAGCCCACCACAATCCAGATGATGGATAATCTCCATTTAAAAAAAACAAATTTCAGTCTGTGTGTTCTGTATCAATCATCTGAAGGACAAGGCAGAAGAACTAAAAAGGGACAGGGAGATTTGTTATTTTCTTTATTTATGTGACTCTCCTAAACTTGGGTAACAAAACCCTGACTGCAGTTTAAGGATCTGTATAAAAATGAGGAGGACTGAAATTTTGTTCTTTATTATTGACTTATTGCTAACAAGATTTATATTACCTAAATTATTTATATTTTTATAAGTAAGTGAATACATCTAATATTGCTAAACTAAAGAATTTTCTGATGAAAAATAAGTTTAAGTGCACAGCCTGTTTCAATTAATATCTTTCCATAGTAATTAATAATAAGTGTGTGGAATGCCCATTTTAAATTGCCAGCTGAGACATTTGGGGAGGTAAATTTACAATGTAAAAGTGACTGGCTACAAGAAACTTGCTTCTAAATATCACCCATCTCTGTTTTGCAGTGCTGGTTGTTTTTGTCGTGTCCATGACTTGCCAAAATGCTCCACACAAAACTTTTTTTTGTGGTTGTTTTTTCTTTTTTCTTTTTTTTTTTTTTTTTTAATCGAATATTATCTGGCTTCCTAAAGAAATCCTAGTGGTAGCCCCTGACCCAAATGTACATCAAGTGCTGTTCCCCCATGGCCCTGGCCTATTTATTGCTTTCCTAACTACTCCAGCTCAAACAGGAGCTCGGAACAAAATTGAAAATGAGCTTGGGGTCTTTTTCTAGTCCCAATTTGTTCACTTCCAAAAGCACTACCCAATTTAGCACGGCTGCTCAGGAGAGGGCAGGGGCTGCAGTGCCAGGGATGCGGGAGGGCAGGGCTGCCAGCGCAGCCTCCCCATCCCGGGGTAATTCCTCAGCTGTGACAATCGGCAGGAGGAACTGCAGAAGGCAAAGGGAAAGGTTGTTTTTAATAGTCCCCGCTCCAAACAGGCGGATTTAAATCCATCCTGAGCCCTGGCAGCGAGGCAGGGTGTTACTGAGGACTAAAGAGCAATTGATTGCTGTTTATCAGGGCTTAGGAAGGTGGGGAACACCTGAGCAGAGGTGCATTTTAGCAGGAAAAACATCCCTGGTTTCATTTGTCCCTCGTGCTGGAGGAAGTCCTTGTCCTGTACATAATTAGGGGCTTTACTGCTCAGAGAAAAGGTTTGTGGTGGAAACAATGCCCACTGCAAAGTTTGTTGATTAACTGGTTGCCCAGAATTGAAATATGTATTTTGTTTTGGTTTATTTTATTT
>VXAC01000889.1:0-53332 GCA_013399225.1 Rhipidura dahli
TAAATAAATAAATAAATAAAACATTGCGCTGAAGTTCTTGTACCAAAGTATTACCCTATTTCAGAAATTAAGTTTATGGATTTCAAAATACAGACTCTATAGTCCTTTTACTAAAAAAACCAAAAAAAAAAAAACCAAAAAACACCCTCTCACTGTTCTTTCTAGTGGATTTTACACACAACATACTTTTCATTTGAAAGTAGATGCCTGTCTAGGAAAAGGTAACTGTAACAAATACTTGATATGTGTTCAGCCTCCTAGGCATTGCTGTTGTTATCTCATTCTTATTTTCCTCTATAACTCACAACAAACAGAAAAGCAGTGCATCCTAATTTTTGGTAAAAGATGCGTGATCTCAGCACTCTGTTAAATCCCCATCATTGTCAGAAGCTTGATCAGTCCACTGAAAGACAATGCACAACTTTGCAATTTTTCCTTCATGTGCAATAAGGGGAATGTGGCATGCAGTGAATGCTTTTGCTGAATCTCAACAGAAGCTCCCAGAATTAGCTCTAACAAATTTGCAAACAAATACTACATATAAAATCACTCTGAATCTGCTTTTTTTTTTGTAGTCACTGTACTCCCTTGAACAAAGACTAGTGGCATCACATCGTTGCATGAAACTAGCAGAAAAGGTCCACCCGCACCTAGCTGTGCATTGTTATCATCTCAGTGATCTTTTTCCCAGTCCCTTGAGTAGCCCTGCAGACCTGAGAAAAATGCCATTTTTCATGTAGCTGAATAGTGCAGGTAACAAAGTATATTTATTCTCTTTCCATAGGCACTGAAAAATAATCCATGTGCGTCAATATTTTCTATTATACTAAATATTGCCCAAAATGTCTGACTGCAGAGAATGGTATGGTTTCATCAATTCCTATTGCCAAAATATTCCCCAAACTCACCCCAAGAACCCTGAAAAAATGCTTTGGACTGGATTTAGTAGTGATAATGTACTTCATGCTGGCAGGAAGGAAGCTCAGTTGGAAAGGATTCATCAGGGGCTGGCAGAAGCCCTGTTTCCAGTTCCAGAAAGAGGTTAATGGGAGCAGAGAGCTGCCCTCTCCTAAAGACTGAGTTGTACTTAGTCTCATGATTAGTCTTAAGAATAAAGGAGTTTCAGCGGTTGATAACCTTTGAGGTCTTTTACAACCTTGATGATTAATTTTATGATTGCATGGCCTGTGAGAACTTAGCAGGACACTTAGGAGCACAGTGCACTAAGTACTGTCAGCCAATGAAATGGGTGTTATTAGCTGACAAATTCAATGTACATGATGACTGCCTCGACTTGAGCAGAGTTTTCAGTGTTGCTTCTACTGGTGGTGCCTGTGACAGGGAAACTGAAGAACCAGGGGATCTGCTACAGGACCGAAGATGAAAGTGGCAAATAGATGGGAACTCTCCCACTCTTCTTTTCCTTATCATGTTTAGGATTGTAAACAGGGGATTGCTGCAAAGCTTACCATTATCTTTGTGGCTACATCGAGCCAGTGATGTTCATCAGGTGCTTCCACGATAAAAGAAGATAATTTTTTTCCTGTAAAGTTTCATAATCTCAAAGTAAGTATTTTTAATTCAATTCAATATCACCATTTTAAAAACCAAAATATGCAGCTGATGGATTCTTTTTAGCTCAAAACTTTTTAAAATATTCATTGCTGCATAAATCAAAAGACCCTGAGGTTACTACAATAAAAAAGAATGACAGAGCAAAAAGAATTCTTCAGAGCAATACTTTCTTCATGTTTACACGTTTCCGTAGGCATTTTATTTTGGCTGTAAGGACAAGCTATAGAAGTGAAAAAGTGTGACTTTGCAAGCTATCTTTAATTGTAAAGCTTAGAAAATTACTTATTGCCTGTCTCTTTGCATAGAAGCAATTACTATTTTTAAATTGTTAACTTTTTCTTGCTGTGCTTGATAATATATGATATGTATTTATCCCTTTTGGAGTTCAGCTTGAGATGTACTGCATTCTTTAGCCTAGTATTATGCTGAAGTGTACTGGATATTAATAAGTTATCATCATTCATTCAGACAGAGCTGATATTATTGCAACATCTAAACTGCTCTATCTCTGCACTACACTCTTTTTTTCCCCCATTAAAATTCTATCATTCTATGATTATCCAGAAATGTCAAACTGGGATCATGATCCTAAACTAATGACTCTGAATGATTTTAGCGGTTTATAGACCAATCTCTTCTTTAACATTCAAATTATATAAAAGGAGTAGTGGTGAAAAAGGAACAGTGGTGAAAACATTAGCTCTTGTCAGGCACAGTTAGAAGTCCTAATTCCCAGCTGCAGAAATGTGTTGCCTCATGAAGCTTTCTCCAGGATGTTGTGAATCTGAACTCCCTGTATATAAAGAGGCTTGGCTTCAACAGGAAATAAAGAGGCAGTTCCCACCCACTCCACCCTAACCTATAGCAGGAGTTTCCAACCCAGTCCTGATTTAGGCTGAGACAAAACTCAGGTACCCACTCCTGAAACACTGCTGTTATCCACATTTCCCACACAATATTTTGGCAATGTAGGGACCAAAAGGCTGCCTTTTCAATGAAAAAGAGAAGAGTCAGAAAACTGAACTCTCTGAACTATCTGAATGTAGGAGTGAGTTTCAGAGTCTTGCAATTGCAAATTCAGAGCATAAAGCCAAGTGAGCCTCCATTTCAAGAAAACTCCTCTCTGCTGTCCCTTGTGCATTCACGTCTGTCCCACGAGCTGTGATGACACTCGTTGGAGCTCCATTTTCCTGATTAATACAATATGTTTAATACAAGATTGAAACTTTATTTGACATTTTTCACAAGCAGCAACTTACATGGACTTTGATATTATAAAGGAAGGGAAACAAAGGAGATGAAAAGGAAGTGATGGTCTTGTAAAACAGTTCTAGACATGTGAGGTCTGATTGTCTTTCAGATGTTGAAATGGGGGTAAATGGGACTTAAGTGAAGTAGAGATTTAAGGCACATATAAATTGTTTTGATCCCTTCCCAGCTTTAGAAACTATTTTGAGGCTCTTCTTCCAACCAGTAATTATCAAAATTATTTTGAAGAGATAATGATTTCTGACTCAAGAGTCATACTGTGTGCTTCACTGCTTATTTGATAAAGTTATGTAATAGGCCAGACCTCTTTGCCTACTTAACATCTACTCTGGCTTGAAGTTTTGTACTATCACACATGGGAAAAAAGTTAGAAACAGAGTTCAATAGGAAGACAAACTGTGGTGATCAGGCCAAGGCCTTGGCCAGAAAAGAGCATCAATCAGCAGTTTGTTTACATGCATGTGGATACCTTTATTCCCTCTCCTCCCATATTCATTGTCCTCTGTCTACCTTGACCTCTCCTTTACCTTGCCTTTGGCCTTTCCTATAAACATTCAATAGTAAAGTTTTGCTTAATCTAACAAACCACTTCCCATATCCCAGGACAGGTTTTTAAGAGACTACTTTTTACTTGTTAAAAAGTTGCATTTGGACATCCTCAAGGCTTTCTTTGACTCCTTCTAAGGTCTATCAGGCAGTGATCTGAGAGCTCTGGATTTTCCAGTGTCTCTGTTATGTCCTGGTACTTAGTTTGTGTATCTGGCTGCTTAATTTATTACTTCATGTGGTTCTTTATCCTGAGCAGCCCATAGACAAGCTGGCCTCACAAACGAGGTGTCCTTACATTGCCCTTATGCACCCTCACACTCTGAGCATGCAGATCTCTCCGTTCAGCTGCAGAGACTTGATTGTAAATCAAATCACTTAGCATGGGACAGTGTTCAAAGAGAATTCCAATTTAAGTAAAACAAAGCCATGGGAGTTAGTGAAATAAGCAACACTTTCCACAGGCTCAAGACCCACACAACATGAGAAACCAACCAGAGAAGTGTTTCCAGGAGTGAATAAAAATTAATTTGTTAATTTCTAAAAGACTTACTCTTTTGAAAAGAAAAGCATTGACTGTTTTGTCAATGACCATTTGGCCAGCAAACCTATGTAACAATAAACCAATAAACTTTTCCATTTCATTAATAAAGAGAATATTACTTAATTTATGCATCTTGTTTATTGAACAATTATTTTTAGTATGTATCAGTTTTGTGTAGAACTATAAGAGCAGAGGAAAATGTATTATTTTTCCATTTAGAAAAAGAAAAAAAGAAAATGCCTTTTAAAGAAACAATACTTCTAATGAAACATACCCCTTCTATGAGAGTCTGAAATTTAAATATCCTATTTAAAATGAAAGAAGATAAATAACAAGAAAGGCATTTCAAAAGACACAAATAGAATACTGCAAGCTCCAGACAAAGGTTTACATAATATATGTCAAACTTCCAAAATATAATCTGTCTTTAAATATGCTGACCTTGTGGAAAGCGCTGTTTGGTTTTAGCAGCTGTGCTCAGGCTTTTTCACTAAAGCTGTAAATGCAGAAACATGCCCCTCCACGATGAGAATTATTTGGTAAAGCTGTTTTTCCTTTAAAAGAACATACATCAGGTTAGAATCATACAATCATAAAACCATAGAATTTGGTTTGGGTTGGAAGGAAGCTTAAAGATCACCTAGTTCCAACCCCCCCTGCCATAGGCAGGGGCACCTTTCACCAGACCAGCTTACTCAATGCCCTGTCCACCATGGCCTTGAACACTTCCAGGGAGGGGGGAGATGAGGAGTCCACAACCTGTTTGGAGAGCCTGTTCCAGTGTCTCACCACCCTTAAAGAATTTCTTCCTAATATCTGGTCTAAACATAGCCTTTCAGTTTAAAGCTGCTGATTTCAGTCTTTGTGCTCATTCATACCCTAGCAACTCAAGACTTGGACTCTTCTCATGATGTCGCTGCTGTAATTACTGTAGCAGATATTTTGGTTACCCACTGGGGACTCTCACCTAATCTGGGCCGAAGAGGTTCAGGTTACACCTGCTCTCCCTGGTAGTGATTGAAAGTTGGTTTCCAGGACACTTCTGTGGCAGAGAGGTAGATGCCTTCTGGTAAGAACTCAAAGGGTTAGGTGCTAGTAGAAGGTAAATAGAATGCAGTGGTGGGACCCAAATGGAAATTTAGTTATCCAGTGTGCACATCATGCAGGATTTAAGGGAACCAGGTTTAGTCCTTCTCTCCTGTATTATCAAGTAGAAAAAGCATCCCACAACTTCAATTTCTCATTTTAGTTTCAACACTCAAAATGAATTTTGTCTGGTTTGGGGCTTGGGGTTTGTGTGGGTGCATGTGTGAGTGGCAGCCTCTAGAGAAACTAGAGCACTGGCTTCAGGTGAATCTGGCTGCTGATCACATACAATTATTTGGTGAATGACTGGATGAGGAGGCCTTTCCTCTGATTAAGCAGCGATTCAAGACAATGTGGTTTCATGTGTGTCAAGGGTCAATATATAAGGAAAAGTTTCTTACGGCATTTAAGCTGGTACTAATTACAACTCTAATAAAATGCTTATGAAAGGGAAAAAATGTAATCAAGTATAGAGTAAATTTCCACGTTATTTTCAATAACCAAGCTAACACATGCAACACAATTTAGTGGTAATAAGGAGGAAATTCTAAAGGAGGAAAATTAGCTAGAAAAAAACACTATACAAAATTTACCTGTCTTCCTGAAAGCAGGTCTACAGAGATTGACGCAAACCAAATGTGCCGTATTACAGACAAAATATTGTTGAATGCTTATATTTAAGTCAATTAGTGTATTTGGGTTTTTTTCATATTTAATAGCACTTCCTCCCTAAAAAATGAACCTGCTAAATCATTGACTGTATTAGGTCTTCAAAGCTCTGTTCCTGATAGCAGTTTGGAGAAGGAAAATAATACCATGAGATATCAGCCTTCCCTCATACATGGAAGGAATTGCTTTGACTCTCAGCAAGAACAAGTCTAAATGATTCTGTCGCTAATCCAAGTATAATCAAGTTAATTTATTTTATGCAGCCTTGTCTTGGAGAAAAACTTTTCTGATGAAGAGTACAGCTAATTACATTGGAGTTAAAGCTTAATATTTCCGTCTACTAAAGAAATGTAACTCAAATCGAAGTAAGAAAAATTGGCAGATTAAGTAAAATAAACCTGGTGTGGTTCTCTGGGTTGGGCAGCAGAATGTCGAGGGGCAGCTAGGATCACTTTTTATACATCATAATTTGTCTTAGAAAGGGTAATCCCTAACATCCCATTTTTAAACTAGGTATGCTCTGAACATATGAAAGTCATTATTTTAAGGCCAAACAAGTACTATATATTTATATATGTTCCTGGGGTTTCAAAAACATGGAAAAACAAGAAGAATGTTTAATAGCTGTGTTTAGGACACTGATAATTGCTGTGACATCTGTAAAGATGTGGAAAGACTGGTAAATGAAAAGAGAAACTCATTTGTTTACAATGACGATTCTGGGGTACTATTAATGGTTATATTGCAGTTTCATCTGAGGAAATGATGTGTTTGATTTATTTAGCATGTATTTGGTCCTAATTCACACGGGAACTGCATCTCGTGCAAAGGAAATGGCGATGTAAGAAGTTTGGACATTCTTTTCCCTGCATTTAATGTGCTATTTCATTATTTGGAACATAAAATAAAAGTCAATTAGACACTAAAAAAGCAGGAAGGGCTTTGAGAGGAAACATTTATCAGCCATTTAGATGTCAAGCTGAAAATACTTAGAGTTCACACTGAATGGAAGTTTATGTTCAGAAATATTTGAACATCACATATTGAGGAAACCCTGTAAGTCAACTTCTACATGTTTCCTTCATAGGAACTTTTAGAGAAAGCAAAATAAAACTGTTTATAAATGTATCACTGCTCCAGATTTTTTTTAACATTTTACATTGGACTCCCTTTCAACTGGTTTATTTGTTCAAAAATTGTTTAGCTCAGTAAGTTTGTCTCATATAAATGCACCATTTTTTCCTTTGTGTTCAATATTTTTGGTATATTTAGCTAACAAATGAGAAATGTTCTTCTTTCTTGTTATTCCACAACTGTTCAGTATGAATCTTCTATTTCATCAATGTCCAAAATCTAAGGATTTTGGTTGAATTTTTGGGACTTCATCACAAACTTATTTTTGCTCTTTCTGGCAAGGTAAAATTATCTGCAGGTAGAAGCAAACAGGTTATGA
Source organism: Rhipidura dahli (assembly GCA_013399225.1). NCBI lineage: Eukaryota > Metazoa > Chordata > Aves > Passeriformes > Rhipiduridae > Rhipidura > Rhipidura dahli. Next base: position 7,143 of record VXAC01000889.1, read on the forward strand.
AAGTCACACATTGCTAAATTAAGAGTTCTGATGTAAAAGAAAGATATAATATGGTTTAGCAGGTTAAAATAATGGTTAAAAATACTCTCACAGTATAAGAAGAGAATGAAGACAGTTAAGGTCTTATATTTTTCAAATTTAGAACAAATATTGAAGAAAAACCTCTGAAACTGTAGTAAGGCCATACATATATGATAAGCTACAATATATAAGACTGAAAAATAATACATCATTTTGCAATGCAGTATCACAGAAATTGGTTATATTGTGTGAAGTATTAAAATGTAGATTGATGATATTGATCAAGGGGAAATTGAAACACTACCAAATTTTTGCTGTTAAATGAACGATTGCCATGTGTGTCTTCCCTCTCTTACTTCTACAGTCTAAGTGTGCATAGAGGGAGGCAGAAAATAGGTTTAAACTAGTCCAAATGAGACATTTTAACCAAATATTTTTCAATATATTTTTCATAGTGCTGAAAAACTATGAAATCCATTGAGCAATGCATATAGGAAAAAGTCTGCCTAATTAAACTGCTGTAAACCATTTATTACTACAGCAGTAACTAAGAAAAAGAAACAGCAAAGGTAAAAGTATTAAGAAGTTATTAAATCATGTCTCTTGACATTTAATAAGCTCTAAATATGACATGAAAATCAAGGTTTTATGAAACATTTGCAACTTCAACTCTTGGTAGTAGTGCACTGCTATTTCTTACTGAAAGAAAACCAGACAGTGGTTGGTATAAGAAGCCATATAATAAATAATTGTAATAATGAACTGGCTGGGAATACCTGAGAAACTTACTTCTAGTTGGAAAATGCTGAGTTTCTTAGTTGTGGAAGCAAAGTCTAGTTAAAACTGTTGAAGACAGAATAGGAAGGGCAAAAGAGTGAGTCTAGCACACTCTCCTGAGTGTTGGAAGAGGCAGCTTTTGGACTTTTGGTATCACATCTCCAGCACCTGCCAAGCGAACAGGAGTGCTTCCCATACCTTTTGCCTCACCTACTCTTTTGAGGCAGTTTTAAAATAAAACATTACTTTCCTCCTCTGAAAAGACTCAAATGCTTACACTAAGGCAAGGAACGAAGGTTATATATTATCTGCTGACTCAGGTCCCTGGGGAGGCACTGCAAACACTCCTGTCACTGTCCTCACAGTTTCTAATAAACTCATTTCAGCAGCTCACTGCTCCGTGTTGGATATTGTTAATATTATTCTAACAACTTCCAAAAGAGCAGGCAACTCTGCAGCTGCTGCACCCTTCTGGTTTGCATGTGGGAGTGAAAGCAATCTTCTAGCTGTTTGACCTTGGTGCAGAGTAGGCACATACCATTGAAAGACAGAGATGGGAGGCCCAGATGCAGAGTGAGTGACTCTTTCTAAGGAAATTGCTGATGGCTATTCCTCTGAAGTTCCTGTGGTGGTGATAATGCATCTCAAAACTTTGGGAAGGTCCTGCTTGGTTAAAACCCAGGGCTTTAAACTACTTATGAAGGAAAATTCTTAAAGACTAACTACTTTATAGCATAAGAAATTTAAGGAAGTTCTTAATGTTCCTAAACCAAGGCATTCTAAAATGTTCTGGAAGTTACGAATAAAAAGTTTTATCTCACAGAAGTCTATAGCGAGAGAACAAGTTTTATTTGAAAACTTTGTTTTCTCTTGCAACTTTTCAATAATCTTCTCATCCACTGGGGAATATCAGTTGCCCATTAACAAGCACTTTATGATAAACAGCTGCACTTGAAAACTGAGCTGGATTTGAAACCAGAGAAGTGAGATTACTGCATTCAGTCTGCAGAAAATAGAAAGGAATATTGTTGTGTTTTCTGTGGAAAGATGAAAAGACAACTTACAATTTTTTGCCTAAAGACAGTAAATAATTACAAATAGCTCAACTCATCTCAGCAAGGCCAAATCAGCCTTTTCACTCTTCTCAAACCATTTTACATATGCTTGCATTTATCCTGAAACACTGATAGTCTATGATTGATTCAAAACAAGAAATTTAAACCAAAAATGGTCATTTTTAATAGAAGCTTGCAGGAAATTCTATTTAAAGGCTGCCAGCCAGAGGCAGCACTGCTGTTATATTCCATCTTGAAGTTTGTTTCTACCTTTCAGGATTAATTTAATTTGGATTAATTATGATATGGATTAATGAAGGTACTTGAAAAATTAAATTACAAAACATATCACAAAAGCCTTCTGTCATAGTCCTTTTTCTTCTTCTATCACTTAGATTATATCAAACCCAGGGAGAGTGCAAACCATGATGAACCTTGCCTTTTGGAACCTGGAATGCATTTGGATGGCAATCAGTTTGAAGACCTAATAAAGGTTTTGCTTCTGAAACTGTTCCAAAATGTTGAGAATTTATAATTGCATCTGTCTGGCAGTATTATTATATTACCAACTGAATAATGTTGATCCAAGTTAGATTTCAGACCCCTTTTCTTTTGGGAAAATCCAGAGATATTAAATATAATTGATAAAGAATATAATTAAATAAGCACATCATTAGATGTCTCCATAGACTCATTTAATTGAATTGAAACATTCCATTTTGAAAAAAAATTTAAAAGTATCAGTCACTAGAGAATTTTTTTTTAAATTGGCTCACTATATTGCTGAAAGCTTTGTGAATTTTACCAGTTTAAACTTTCAAGCAGAGAAAACATAAATTTTTGTTATGAATTCACAAATATGCTCAATGTTTACAGAATGATGCCTCTTCAAAGATGAAGGAATGAATGGAGAATAAATAAATTGTGACCTTCCTGCAAAACAACTTTACCTTTTGAGATGGATCATGTAGGGTGATGCTTCGCTGCTTCCAATACATTAATAGTTATTAAGCTGACAGAAAGTCAATTTCACCATAACTTGTTCTGTACCAGAAAGCAACGGCAAAATGAAAAAAAAAATAAAGGAGGACATTCAATTCGTGCTTCCTGTAAATGTCATTGTACATTTTAATAGAAAAAAAGTCTTCATAGACATTAATGTATAAGCTGTACATAAAATTAAAAAACACCCAAACCCTATATATATTCTTATCATGTACTGGTTTAGGAGTTCACTCATTTTGAAGTGCAATGATCCTTTGAAGTCATGCAGGACAAGTGTCTTCAACAGCCAACAATGCCTGACAGGGGTATGATTTCTGCAAACCCTAAAGCAGTATTGGGAGAACATGAAATCATACAGACATCACTAGTATAGAGGTATTTAGAAATAAATTATTATAAAGGGCAGCTAATATAATTTGCCATGCCAGCTAGTTATTGCATACTAATAAGGGTATATGAAATAAATAGCGTTTTACACAAAACAAAAGCATTATGGAAGTATTCTTAAAGATAGCAAAAAGTATGCAGATTAATATACTAAAATAAACACCCCAGAAATGTAGAAAATGAGACATTTTGGATTCTGGAAATGAAAAATACCAAACAGATTTACACAAGGATTTATCTTATTTTTACTGTACTGAGATTAATGTGAGTATATACTGAATATATTTCCAGCAGCTCAGTTATTTTAACTGATTGAACATATGCAGTGCAAAAAGAAACTGTTACAGGACTTGGTCATTTAATTATCTAGTGTATTATATTAAACTACAGTCAATTACAATTAAACAAGTGACAGCATGGATCAGGCACTGAAATTCAGATCCCAATTTAACTCTAAAATGATAATCTGAAACTAATCCTCTGTGCCTGATAGTGAAATACCAGTGTTTTCACAACTTGGCCGTCTCAGAATTGTTTGCTTCTAATGAGATGAGTAACACAAGCTGTTCACAGACATCATAAAAGCTGAGCTTTTCCATATGGAAACTTTAATGTGCAATCTAAATGCACCTTGGTGAACATTGGTGTTCCAGGGGGTCCAGAAATGCCTTACAGAGAAGAGATAGAGAACTATTTCCCAATTCAGTATGATTAAGCACTCCATAAATCTTTTTTTTTTTTTTTGGTTCACAGAGCACAGGCATTTCTAGAGTTTGAGCTAAAGTGATAAACACTGTCCTAAATGTTATTTCAAAAGTGTTACTTAAAGCTTTACTCTTTCAAGACTGCTTTTTTGGTGCAGACTTTAAACCTCTTATGTATTAGAGATATATCCTTATATGGCAACTCACATTAAACAGAGATTTATAATTTCTTTTAGGCAAAAAATACCGTGCAGTGGAGTGACTTGAAAACAGAATAATACAGGACATAATAAAGAAGATAAATAACAGGAAGTTCACTGAAATAAATGGCACTTAAAATCCTGCAAAGGCTCCAATGGAAAGTGAAAAGTCCTCAGGCCTTTATATGACAAAAAGGGCCAAACAATTCTTATAAACAATCAAACAAAGAGCTTGTTTTCTGTTGAATGTTCTTTATTTCATACACCCTTGTAAAGATGCAGTAACTTACAGCAGAGGACCAGACTTCAGCATGTTTTGTCTCAAACACTCTGAGTGTCGCTACAGGAGAGATGGTTGAGAGCAAGGGTTCTGTGGAGGTGGGGCAGTGCTGTTCTGAGCCAACTTCCTGCTCTGCTTTGAAACTGCTGCTCAGTCCCATCCTCCCAACTCATTTCCAGGAGAAGGGCTGGTTGTGCATGATACAGAAAACACATGAAAAGTCTAATTTACGTAAAAGACATGCACCAGGTTAACTATAAAAAGATGCAGGTTAGAAAGATGCTTCCTTGATGATTTTTATCTCTGGCATCTCTTTTTTCTCTCTTCTCCTTCTCATCCTCATCCTCCTCCTCCTTGTCCTCCTCCACCGCCTCCACCACTGCCGCCGCCACCTCCTCCTCCTTCCTCTTCTTCGTCTTCATCTTCGTTTTTGTCTTCTTCATCTTCTTTGTTTTCTTCTTCATCGTCTCCATCTTCGTTTTTGTCTTCTTCATCTTCTTTGTTTTCTTCTTCATCGTCTCCCCTTCACTTTCTTCATCTCATTGTTTGCCCCAACTCCAGACCTTCCACGCAACAACAGCAATGCAGGCTCTAAGGACTGGTGATATCCTTTGATTTTTCCCCTTGCTCTGCCTGAGCAAAGCACAGCTCTCATATTCTATTCCATACTCCCTATTGGACTCTGCTGTGGGAGTGGGGAGCCTGTGTAATGGTGTGTTGTGGCTTGTGAGCCAGACATGTGAGGAGTTTGTGGTGGGAGTTGAGAACTTATTGAAGTGTACTGGACAAAATAGAGGGCTTGCTACCTGTCACTTGTGGAAGTCTATTGAAGGAATTTATGGCCTTGTTATCCAACACCTTTTCAGTCTAAATAGTGGGCAGGTTGCCAAAGTTTTGGTGACTGTACAATAAAACATAAGACTTCCTCAACATGGGGTCTGGTGTCTTTGTTCAGCCTCATGAGAAATTATAAGGAACATCACAGCCCCTACCAGTGGGTTGTGACACTTACTGGAGCCACAAATTATATTAACTGCTTTTTATAAGAGATAAATTGTTGATACAATTTTATAGCATTGTATTAGGAATGATATTTTCTAGAAGATGAAAGGCTGTAAAAAGAGAGACTAGAAAAAAAAACCTGTTCTTAATAGAGTTTTCATGAAAATGCCTCAAAAGTGAGATTAATCTAGGAGTTCTACTGTAATAGGTGTAAACACCTTACTTAAGGCAACACTTTGGTACAGGGTCTAATACAAATCAAAAAGTTTGTTGAGCATTGCTGGTCTCTAGATTTGAATACAAACTTGTTTGATGGGAACCCTGGAAAAAGACACTGAATTATTTTCACATTGAAATGAGTGTAGCAAATATTTCCATTTTTTAAACTTAGAGAAAGCACAACATATTTGTGATAGCATTTAGGTGCTGTGTGTCTGGTCTGGTCCTCCATTACACTTGAATGGCACAGGTAGAAATGTGTACAGTACATAGAGCCCCCAGCATTTTTCTGTGTTTTCTCCTACTCTCTGTGACACAATGAAGTTATGATGCTGAAAAATATTCTATAAAGGGTAATTTAACTGCAGCATCAAATTTTCATTCTATAGTGGGAGTTAATTAAAAACCTATTATTGCTAGTTTATTGGAAATATTAGTACCACCAGTTTTCTTCATTTCATTTGATCTGTCTAAACAGGTAGATTACACATCAAGAAGACAACTGGGTACCATATGTATGAAAATCTTTGCCCACCAGGAATTGTTTGGCTAAGTTTCCCAACAATCATTTTTACTATTGAAGACATTAAACATTTTTGATTAAGTGACCTTGGCCCAAAGACGAGGACCATACTCATGAGGTCCAGTGATGACATTCTCATCACTACAGAGAAGGACTGGAATTTCTCACAGGAATAACTGGATGTTTCTGATATATGAATAACAGTAATTGAATGAAAATCACCAGTGGTATAGACTGACAGAAATACATAAGGACTGAACACGAACAAAAAAGAAATATTGCTTGGGTTAGTTAACTGCAAAATGATTACGAACCATCAAATAAGGCAATGGTGGAGAACAGCATTGTGCTGGTGTCCTAGGTTAAAAATAGATGTATTCTATTCCCACCAGCTGTGGTCCATTAGCTGTTATCACCTGTTAAACGACCCACCCCTGATAACAGATGATGGGCCATCAAGAAGCCACCCCATGACTCATGGACTTATCTCACCCTATTGTGAGCCGCTCCACCCAGGAGGGGGAAGCCGGGCATTCCCACCTGGATATAAGCTAGCCCTAGAACTGCCCCAGGGTAGCCCTGTCTGCTGGGTGACCAGAGGACAAGAGCTACCACAGACCTTCAGTTGGGCACCGGACCTTCCATTGGATCATCGCTTCATCTGGATCACTTCAGTTGGACTGCTTCTGCCACCCTAATAGGGTATCAGGTTGTATCTAACTTTATCTGTCCCTTTTTCCTTATATCATTTTGCTTGTTTCTACCTTTTCTACAAATTTCAATCTTGACTTGTGCCTCCCACTGGTTTGTTTTCAAACCAATACAGCTGGCTACATCATGTAAAGTATTTTTAGCATAGTTCTACACGGCTTCTGTAAAACCACATTTTGATATGTAAAAAATTATTACCTCAGACTGGACTTCATACAAAGACAAATGAAAAAAAAATATGGTACTCTCAGTCTACCAGAAGAGGTGGTGGATACAAATTTGCACTACAAAACCAATGCATTGTGAAGGGAATATAAGGAAGCCTTTGACTGCCTTCAGTGTCCCCAGCTGATTCCCTGCTTAAGGGGAACCCTGGTTTCCCCAACTTTTTAAGGGTGGTGTTGGGAAAAATGTGTATTTATATACACAGTCAATTTAGATCAGCAGAGGCTTTCAGGCAGATAGAAAATCTAGGCTTTTTAAAATAGAGATAAATTAAATACAATATATGCTATTCTGCACAATAATAGTATTTTCTTTATTTTTGCTCATGGAATAAAATATTACCAAGAAGAATATTACCTGTGGTAGGGAAAGTAATATTATTAAGCTGACTTTCATAAAAGTGAATGCTAATTATAGCTGCTAATCCAATGAGACACATTTCAGAGGTGTGCATAATCACTACAAATTTCACCTTTCTGTGAATATATAATGAAGCATCAGAGACTTATTTCTAAGCATATCAACTTCTGTCAAGAGATTTTCATTACATCAAACATTGATTAAGCTAAACTTAGGTCTACCATGCAGGAGATGGCTTTGAAGTGCTGGTAGGCATCATTTAAAATGTATCTTTGCAGAGACCTCTATTACAGTGTGTGAAAAGAAAAGAAGGGAATATTGTCGACTTGCATAATGTACTTGAAAAGTACAAAGTAGAAAGTTTTTGTGATTTTTGTTAATTTAAATCTGGAGACTGTGGAGGAGCAAAGGATAAGCAATGGAGCTAATTATAATTAATGCCTTTGATGGTTGTTGTTCTTACTCAAGGAAAGCTACTGTTAACAAACTGGGATAAACTTGTCATGCTATTAGGCTCTGTGTGGGATGTGGAAACGAGAGCTGGTACATGTACATACCCTGTATATACAGAAGAACATGTACACACTGTACATATACACACTCTGATACAGGGGAATTCTTCCCTTTAAAGAGAAAGTCTTCAGCAGCTTATGCAAGTTTTGTATTACATAGACAAATGCTGTCCTAGTGATCTGGTCTCATTTAGCCCCTGTGCCACACCATGTATGTTTCTGTCACAGCAATTCCTGCTTATCCATTTGCTGAATAAAATACATGAATACATATATTCCAACATGCTGCACTGTGTCTTTGTCTGGCCCTGCCAAAATGAACAGTAGCACATTCTCAGGACTGTGCTATGCTATGCATGTGATATTATCTTCCTGTTTGACATAGCCTGGTTTTGGGTGGGACAGAGATAATTGTCTTCCTAGTAACCGGTATGGGGCTGCTTCGGATTTGTGCTGCAAACAGTGTTGATAACTCAGGGATGTTTCAGCTGTTGCTGAGCAGTCCCTGCACAGAGTCAGGACCTTTTCTGCTCCTCACCCCAACCCCACCAGTGGGCAGGCTGGGGGTGTGAGGGCACACTGGGAGAGGACACAGCTGGGGCAGCAGACCCTAGCAGATGAAAGGAATATCTAACACCATATAGTGTCAAACTTAGCATATAAAGACAGGGTGAGAAGAGAAAAGGAACATTTTGAGTGATGGTATTTATCTTTCCAAGTCACCATGATGTGTGATGAAGCTAGGCTTTCCTGGAGATGGCTGAACACCTGCCTGCCCATGGTGAGTAGTGAATGAATTATTCAGTTTACAGTAGGTTTTACTGTTGTAGTCAGTATAAGTACCCAAAGAATACAAAAATGGTACTCAATATTTCATTAATGCCCAGAGAGCCTCCTGTCTTCAAATGCAATAAATCTTTTGAAAGAACACAGAATAATTCTTCAGTTTGTAGGAGGATCCTGTGCTAAGTTAAGCTCATTTCTCACAGCACTGGGACACAATCTTCTTTCACTATTTCCAATAGCAGTTTAGAACACTGTATATTCCAGGAGCCACTGCTCCAAATTTTATTAAAAGCCTTTTTAACACAATACTGTGCTCTGAGGAGTCTTACAGCTCTCAGTACTGTCAAGGGAAAACCAAGGTGCTCTAAATAAAGCCTTCAAAGCAGTTATTATCAGGCTGTGGCCTCATGTATTATTTTTCACATTGAATGAGATTACCATTTTCTAGCCCTTTCCTGTCACTATCCTACTGAACCACCACATCACCTCTATAGAAAACTTGATATGGAAATTTGGTCTTGTTCAGGTTACTGTTGCAGTCCAGCCCCTGGTGCTCTTATAGTCCTGATCAGCTGTCAGGGAGAAATGTAAAGGTAAATCTGAGGAAAACAAGGACTGTAACTGAGGAGTTGCATACTCCAGGTTAACTCTAGGTCCAGTAATATTAAGGAGGGTCATTTTGCAGCTTCCAAGGAGGATTCATGGGATGAAATACACAGCCAAAGCTGACTCCAAAGACTCCCTCCACAGACAGTGGAGTGAAGTGTGCTCAACTAGGAAGTTATTCACCTCAGTTCCAGGGCCTCAGTTAAATTGCCTAAATAAGTCTACTGACTCTGGGGCTAGGATGTCCCACATGGGTCTTTCACTGCTGTGCCAGACAGGAAAAATTCTGTTACAGAAGCTATAATATTTGGGGTTGGAGGTTTGTTAGAAGCAACAGGAAAGCAGTTTCAAACATCTGCCCAACCCGAAGTTTTGGATGCCTCAAAGCATCTCAAATACCTTTAAAGATCTCAAATTAGCCCTAGATGCCTAGATGAGAATAAGATGTGCCCTAGCAATGCTTATTCCTTTCCTTAGCAAAGATATTCAAGGGTAATTAGATCAGATACAGATGACTGGAGTCAATTGAGATGAATACCACTCTCAGTGGTAATTAGATACGGCTTTGAAAAATACCAACCACAAAATGTCTAGGAGTGCTTCTAGTGCTCCTCTCCTACCCTGCCTGCAGTTATGCTGTAGTGACTGAAACAGCAGAACTTACAGGGCTTTATACTGAGGAAATCATGGGACGTCTCAATACTCTGGCTTGGGGGCAATTTGCCTCTGATATGGTGCATTTCATGATAATCATACTGTAAGGGACATAAATACTACTTATTGTTCTTTCTTAGGGAAAGGTTCTATTAAGCAAACTATATTTGCAGATGTGCAAGAATGGTGTAGACAATTTACTAGCAATAACACGGCTATAAAAAATTCAGTCAGAACATCCCTTTTTCTTTTTCACTGTATCCTTACCTTTTTTAATTTAACTGTAAATCAGTAGTAAGTACAATGCTCTTCTCTGCTGTTTTGAATTAGTATTGTAGTTTATTGCAAGGCCATTGATCTAATAAGATTTTTTGGCCAGCTATCAACAAACAGCATAGACACGAGAAAGAAAGGAAATTAATTCAAACAGACACAGTTTAAAATGGATCATTACGATGCTTCTAGGAAATGTTTGGTTTTGTACTATTTTAAAGACCATATTAAAACATGTAAAGGGCCTTTGGTGTCTAGGGACATTAGAGGGTGACCTGGAGTGGTGCATTTATCAGGTCTGTTTGTGCAACTCTGTGAGACAGGAAACCCTTCAGAAAATGAAGCGTGCTAATTGAGCACTGTAATGGAGTTCCACGACCTGCATTATGTTTTGGGGAAGTAATTTCAGTTTATGAAGTTTGAATGGCAGACCAGATTACTGGAGAGGTCATGTCTGCCCCATGAAGTGGTGCCAGAACTGGGAGAGGGCTGTTTAAACTAGCCTTAAAGAAGACAGGCTTCTGTTTGCCAGGACAGTTTCGGGCACTCTAGAACTGCTGCACATGATCTGAAAAGGCAAAATCAAGAGACTTTCAAGAGAAACTTGCAAAGAATCTTTATTTCCTTGGATATTAGAAACTGGGTTACCTGCATTTAAAAACAGTACCTCTACCTTTTTTTAATTATGTTTCTAATGTGGGGAGATTGCAGTTGTATCCTTAAATGCTAATATTTGCTCAAATTTTGCTGATGAATTGCTTGCTTATTTCTGTTCTCAGTCCTGCAAATCACAATCTGAAATATGTTTGTATTTTTTTTGAAATCTAAAAACATAGTGTAAAATGAAAAATAATCAAATCATTTCCTTCAGTTAATCAATAACACACTATTTTACTAGGATTCACAGTACAATTAAACTGCTGAAAAGTCTACTGAACAGTAAAATGGATTTTTTTATTTAACTGAGAGTCAATACCTTAGAGGACAATATCTCTGTTGACTAAAAAAAAAAAAAAAGAAAAAAAAAAGAAAAAAAAAGAAAAAAGGAGATAATTAAAACCTTTATAAAGCATCTGTCATCCAGCTATACTCATTAGGGATTATAAAAACCACACAGATTATAAAACATAAAAAAAGGTAAATCTGAAGTTCCCCCCAAAATAAAACAGAAATAATGGAGAAAAAATGTATAATGTTCTAACCTTTCCATAAAAGCACAGATATATTAAACCAAAAAAACCCCAAACCCCAAGCCTATAACTTTGAGTACAGTTCTGGTGTGTAAACAAAACAATCACCATGTAGCATTTCCCGAGAAAAAAACAGAATGATGAGATACAGTGTGGATCACAGATTATTGCACTTTAATTTCTAAATGAGCTTAGACATCTGTGAAATTAAAACCCCAGGGCGGACAATTTATGTGACACTATACTGAGAAAGGAACAAAGCTTTGAGATGCAAATTCCAGCTTTCCATTGCATCAGAACAGGTAACCTTGCAAACAACCTTCACACAGACCAGTCTTCTCCACTCTGACTGATGTCTCCCATATGTATCTATTTCTCCTCTCCATTTTCCAATCAAGTTGACAGCAATTCCCAGTTCATTTTCTGAAGAGACTGATAAAAGCCAGGCTGGACCTGTACCTGTTATTAACCTCTCTTGTACCATTATTACTTATTTTTCTCCTTTGAGATAAGCGGTTACATTGCATTTGCTGATCTTTGCATGTGATGTGTTATTACATAAAAACGGTACTGCAAATGTCAGCCTGTTACTGGGTCATTAAAGTCAGGTCATGATATTTGAAAATTTGATGTTCTTAACCTTTTCAGGAATTAACCAACATATCTTACAGGATTATTTATCTTTGTTTGTTGTTTTTGTCATCGTTGTTGTTGCTTACATCAATTATTCATGAACACAAGGGCATATATTATGCTATAAAAAGCCATGAAATCTAATTGATTTATTCATATTATTGAAACTATGATTTAATCATTAATAGTATTTGTAAAATTATTTTCACTGGCCAGTTTGAGTCTCCTTCAACATAGTGAAGGAAGCTCTGTATATGCACAAACATTTACTCAAATGTCTTCTATACATATACACAGTAGCATGAGATAGAACAAGATGGAAAATGGCCTCACGCTGCAACAGAAAGGCTTATATTGGATACTAGGAAAAATTTCTTCACCAAAATGTTGCAACAGGCTGCCCAGGGAAGTAGTGGATTCACATTTCCTTGAGGTATATAGAAATCGGGTTGATGTGGCACCTTGTGGACATGGTTTGGTGGTGGGCTTGGACGTGCTGGGTTAATGGTTGAATTTGATGATCTTAAGGGTATTTTCCATCTTAAATGATTTTATGAATCTATTATTCTGTGAGAAAATATTTTTTCTATGTGAAAATAAGGCTTTTCAGCCTATCATTAGCATTCCTGAAACTTCTCCAGTTATGTACATCTTCATATTTGTTACAAAACAAGGCTAAATAATGGATATTTCACGTTTTCAATTGTAAATTAAAATATTTGATAAAATATGTTTATGAAAATGGGACACCCTGATATTTTACAGACATTAATGAACTGCAGATCACAGGTAGGGCTTGACATACATCACATGATAGGCATTCTAAGATGCCAGAAATTGTAACACTTTCTTATGTAATTGCAGCCCTAAAGACAAAAATCCCTGAAGCTCATTAGCTTTTGCAAGCCCAGCATCATTTTGCGCCAACATCTGGGGAAAAAAAGCCAAAAAAAAGATGGTGTTCAAATACTTGTCATGTTTGCTTTGAATTGGAACCAAAATTCTTCTGAGAAGCCTTTCAGAGCAGAGTATATGAACCCAGACTCCATTTCTACTTACATATTTTGATTCTCTAAATAAATCAATTCAAGATATTTTTTTTCTTGACTTCTCTGCATATCACACGGTTTCTGCAGACAACATATTGAGTTGTCAGTTGTGTTCCTTCTGAGCATCACATTAAAATTATTCTTACATAAACAACATACAAAGAATATTTTTGCTATACCTAAAATTTTAATGCATACATATATATATATATGTATATAAATTCATTTATTCAATATACTTGATGAAAAGATGTCATCTAGAAAGTCTTCTATGGGAACCTTCTTGGGTTACTACTATAATAATTTGGGGGAAGTTACTAAAAAGCTCTGTGTATATGCCTTTTCCTAGATTTTTACACTTGCATTTATAGAGGACTAATGCCAATGGCATGCTGGCCATCTCCTGTCCAGCTTTAAGAAGTGAATTGTCATTCTCCAGCATCAAGAAAATACCATTTTTTCCTGATATTTCCTTCATGGGTAAATACTGTCAAAAATTTAAGACAACTCCCAAAGGTACAAATGAGCTTTTACAGTGACAATATTAAAATTCACTTAAAACATGCAGTTTACAATACCGTAGTAGAGAAGATGATTTGTGTGTCTTTTTCACACTCCTGAGAACCACTAATGAAACAGGGTAGTTTTATAAAACATTGGTTTAAAGAATCAGGAGTTCTTAAAATATGAACTCTACGAATGTGTCCTATTGTTGGAGCAATCACTCTTCTTTAGGAGAAAAATGGCACAAAGCTGTCATAACTTGTAAGCAAAATAAGCTAAAAAAAAAAAAAAAAAAAAAAAAAGAGAGAAATAGGAGGAATCAATCATTTACTTATANGAGTAATGATTCTAGCAGTCATGAAGATCTAAGCCCCAGAAGTGATTTATTACCTTTCTGGGGAAGTGAATGAGCAAAGAGTGATAAACTAATTGCAAGTATGAATGAATATTTTTATGGGAAGCTTTTGCTTCATGTTAGCTCAGTAAGCTGTTGCTTCAGTTGCTGATGTGACACAGCCAACCAGGAACAGTGAGGGCTGCATTGGAAGGCCATTCAGAGAGGGAAATACATTACTGTTCCTAAGGTGGAGAAGCTGACTCCAAAATGCTAGCAGAATGGCTCTTCAGAAAAAGCAGAATATGACTTCACTCCTTGTTTCTGGGACATTTTCTATAGAAAGCTTCTTTTGCCTTTTGTTATTGTATTATTACTACCAGTGCATTCCAAAGTCAGTGGAATGCTCATTAGAGATACTCCAATATTCAAACTATTTTTTTTTTAAGAAATTCTCAGTTTTTTGATGCTTTTCTTAGGCCTATGGACCAAGGCAGGGTAGTTCACAGGTGTTTTGATCCCATCCATCTACAAAATCTTTTAAACCTTTGAATTTATTTTTAAGACAGTGTGTATCTTCACCATTACTAGGACAAGGCTGCATAATTTACCTTTACTATTGAAATAAACATTTCTCCAGAGTTTTGACCCCTTTCTTCAGGGAAATATTCCCCTGACACACTTGAGAGATAAATTGTCTAAATGAACTTTTTAATAACTTTTTAATAACTTTTTACACAGTATCTAATTGTGGACTAGCCTAGCAGGCAGCCTCAGCAGGTGCATTTCTATCAAAATAATTTCACTGCATTTTCTATATAATTTAATTGACTAAGTTCTGCTGCATCATGATTTTTTCTCTCATTATAATGACAGCTGTGATATATTGCAAGTTAGTTCTTGAGCAGAAGAAAAAGGTGAGAAGAAAAAATATACATTTCAACCATAATTCTTCAAACCAAGCATCTAAGGGAGAAAAAAAAAAAAACAAACCATCCAGCAGCAAATCATTATCCCCAAAATAGGTAGCAAGTATTTTGAATGGTAAATATTTTTATTCCAGAAGAGCCTAGACTGCTTTTGGAACATTCACCATATTAGGAGTAAAAAAAATTCTTTTAACATTAGTATGTGCCCTCAAAATATTATTCCTTGTAGTAGAAGAAAAAAAAAATACTAATACCTTAGAGGAAACTCATGGTGTTATTCAGTTTCTTAGCAGTGAATGTAGCTCTGAAGTTCTGCCTGGTGGTATAAATAAGGTTTTCTTTCACTTTTCTCACCAGGAACACCCATTTCAAAACATTAAAAAAATATAAGCAGAAAATATCATATTAATCATCTGAGGGTCATATTGTAACTGAAGTTTGCAGCCATTTAGAAAGTGCCCTAAGAATAACTTACTTTTTAAAAAAGGGATCTTATTCATTAAAAGAAAAAAAAATTACTCTGTGTCTACATCTGTTTTCAAAAAAGTACAAGGAGTAATTTAACGTCATTGAGAATAGTGACCACAGAATTAAAAGTAGCTTTTATACTCCACTGTGTTGAAGAAGTGTGTTCAATTTTCTAATAGTAAGAAATAAAATTCCTTGAATAGGACTTATTTCACTGTCATAATTGTGACTTCTTAGCCTGAATAGTATTTTCTCTTTGCATTTCTAAGCATATGTGGCACAACACATTAAGAGTTAATAAAATTATTGGGGTGTTGAGAAATTAATTATTTTCTCATTACTAGTTCTCAATGTTTTCACCTATTTCATCTAAACTGAGAAATTGCTGTTGTTCCAAGCATCTTTTTAATGCCTGTTGGAAGAAGCATTTATATTACTATCTTATACCCCGTCAAAACATGTTGCCTCTGTCAAAAACTTTTTAGAAACATTGAACTCCTATTTTTCAATATTCAAGGCAGTACTTTTGAGAAACAGAAAGAATGATGAAATTAGATGCTTAAAAAAAAAATAATTGTGTCAGAAAGACAGGTCCAAGGAAGATAAATGTAAATTAGTTGGGTTCATCTTAGGTAATGCCTTTCACTCCACATGGCAGAGTGTGCAGTGTGTGTGTTTCTTTTATAGTCCTTCATCTGAATTACATGCAGACCATATGCTCTTCTCAGGGGTCAACAGCATATTCCCAGCTGTGAAGTGCTCCCCTTTGCCTCTAGTGTCAGCTAAAGGTTCAAGCATGAGATGGTGGAAGGCAAGAGAAAGCACTCAGGAAATAAAAAATGCATACTTGTATCCCTACTTTGTAGGGAGATTGTTGCCCCAAGGGTAATTCCTCATATTTACTGCTCGTTCACTGCACAGATGGAATTTCGTTAGGAACGATGACAGCAGGAATAGACTTCAACATTTAGCCTATAGCACTGCCTTTAGTGGCCAAGCCCATTCCAGGCTGGAGAGTGGACTAAGCCCTTCATCTCCATTGCCTCGGATAAATGTTTATAAACCTGCCTTATACCTAGACAAAAAACACCTTTTAAGAAGTCAGGAGTATCCAAAACCTCCACTGGGGTTGGCACATGCTGCAAAAGTCTTGTGAGAGATCTGTGCACTTCTGGACCAGCTGAAGGAGAAGAAAATTGTATCTCAGAATGCATTAAACACCCTAATTACAGCAACTGGACCATGCCAAAACTGTCTGTAGGTTAGCTAGGTCAGGGGTTCCCCAAAACCCAGTTCAGCTGCCCACAAGCAGACATTATATGACCTGATTAGCTTGGGACAAATGAATAAAGGCCCTTCATCGTGAATGCCTACAATCTGGAGCTTTAGTTGGGACACAGCTCAATCAATCACCTGACTGGTCACTGATCTTTCTTTCATAAAACATGAATTCTGGCTAATCTTCCTTGGAATTTCCTGAAAAGAAAATTGGAATACTATAGAAAAGAGGAAGGGATGTATAATAGCACATATAAGACACATACTAAGAACAGCATTTTCAAAGATTTTAGGAATTATTTCTTTGACTATGTATCCATTTATTTCCAAGCATTTATGAAATGTTTTCACAGATTTGGGGAAGGATATTGCATAGGAAGCAGGGCAAATTTTACGGGCATCACTGTTCGTCTTTCACAGACATAAAAAACTTACAAAAGCTGCCTGTCAGTGCTTACTCTAGCAGAACTTTAATGCATTCATGAAGCAGAAAAATGCATTTAACTGATAACACAAATGTGATTTAATAAAGTTTTGGCACAAACCTTAACATAATACCTAAAATTTACTATAATCACATAAAATATAGACTAATTCAAAATCTCTATTATTTAGTGCTGGACAGGTTATTAATGTAATAGCTAATTAGCTATGGGAATCTGAAGTTTTCTGCTATGAGCTAGTTTTGATGAATTTTGTATTGTTCTTTCATTTTTTTCCTTGTCAATAATACTCTTGCGTCTCTACTTCTAGGCTGTTGTGACAAGGGAATTGTTATAATTTCAGTGTATGATCAGAAAAAATTTGTTAATTCATATCAATTTCTTAGCACTTCATGTTGAATAATCTCAATTAAAAAGAAATATTTATTTAAAAGTACGGTTTTTTATTTCTCGTGTCCCAGCACCTAATTTTGACTGTTAGATAATAAAGACATTGTCTGAAATTTATCTGATTGTACCAAATCATCTTGGAGCATATTACCTCCAAACCTGCTCTATCATTTACCACTTTTCCCCAAAGTATTTACACAGTAGTAGTCCTGTCCCAGATAGGTCTATACCTATGTGTCATGCATTTATTTTCCTGTTCCATATGAGGACCTCAAGAGTTGAAAAATCACTGTAAAACAGCAATTCCATTTTAAATGAAAATCTGCCTTCACTTAAAAGTTTTATCTGTCCTGAAAATAACTCCAGATCTAAGGAAGTGAAAGGATTAAGGGAATTGATATGGCTCTAAGGGACCTGGTTCTCATGACCTTAAATTGGAAAGGAGTTTATGTAAGATTGAGTGTAATAGGGTCAAAGAGGGCACTTCTCAGACAGTAAGTTTGTGGCTCATCTGATCTACAACAAAGGTGTTTGATGTGCTTTTATGCACTGCATTGGGGAGCTTTTGGATGAACAAGGCTGTATTGGGTTTGCATGGCCAGGCTTTAGCAGTGGAGGGAATACAGAGGTGGTTTTTGTGAGAAGTTGTCAGAAGCTTCCTCCGTGTCCGGCAGAGCCAATCCCTGGCAGCTCTAAAGATGGATGTACTGCTGGCCAAGGCTGGGCCGATCAGCAATGATGGTAACCCCTCTGTGATATCGTATTGAAGAAGAAGGGGAAAAAAATTATTGCACAGTGGTAATTGTGTCCAAGGAAGAATGGGGTGAGAACATGTGTGACACTCAGGTCAGTGCAGAAGGAGGGGCAGGAGGTGCTCCAGGTGCTGGAGCTGAGATTCCCCTGCAGCCCGTGGTACAGACCATGGTGAAGCAGCTGTGTCACTGCAGCCCGTGGAGCTCCATGGGGATGCAGAGATCCACCTGCAGCCCATGCAAGAGACCACACCAGAGCAGGTGGATACCTGAGAGGAGTCTGTGACCTTGTGGAAAGCCTGTGCTAGAGCAGGATCCTGGCAGGGGCCTTCAGACCCATGGAGAGAGGAGCCCATACTGAAGCAGCTGCCTTGGTACGACTTGTGACCCTGTGGGGGACCCACACTGGAGCAGGCTGTGCCTGAAGGATTGACCCATGGAAGAGTGACCCACATTGCAGCAGTTTGGACAGGACTGTTGCCTGTAGGGTGGATTCATGTTGCAGCAGTTCACAGAGGCTGCTCATGAGATGGACTCATGTTGGAGAAATTCAGAGAACTGTCTCATGTGGGAAGGATGCCACAGTGGAGCAGGGGAACAACTCCTCTCCCTGAGCAGTGGAAGAAGCCTTTGGTGATGAACTGACCATAACCCCCATTCCCTGTCTCTCTGCACCAGTGGGGAAGGAGGTAGAGCTGGGAAGAAGGAATGGGTGGGGGGAAGGTGTTTTCAAGGTTTATTTTACTTCTCATTATCATGCTCTTATTTTGTTAGTAATAAATTCAATTAATACCTCTAATTTTAGCCTGATTTGCCCATGATGGTATATGGTGAGTGACCTCTCTCTGTCCTTATCTCAGCTGATGAACCCTTCATTATATTTTATCTCTCCTGTCCAACTGCTTAGGGGAGTAATAGAGTAGCTTTGCTGGGTGTCTGGCCTCCAGCCAGGGCCAACACACTACAAAGACAAAGAAGTCATCATGGAAACAGAAACAAAACTATAGCTTTTCCACCTCCCATGGGAACAGTCACATTATCCAGCAGAACTACTCAGTTTTGCCCCCTTGCACCTCACATTTCCATCTGTGCAATGGCATGGCTTTACCAGAAAAACACCATGTGCCTGTGTAGCCTGTAACTTGAGAACTGTCAGGTTCTCATCAGGATGCAAGTTTAAAGCCCCTGGGAACAGGAACGAAAAGCTCCAGATACTCCAGTCCTGAAGCTCCACTTCTCCACTCAGATAACAACTTTTTGTTGAGAACATTTTGGCATGTCAGCATACACTATAATGTCTCCTAAAATGCAAATTATATCATAAAAAGTGAGATGCTGATGAAACTCCCTGAGTCAAGATATGAACAAGCTGATCTATGTGACCCTATCAATGTATCTTAAAAGCTGATGTGCCATTTCTTTTCACATTTTGCCACAGACCAGATGTGCTTTGATATGCAACATGTTTGAACAGCTAATTAATATTTAAAAGTGTCATTTCGGCATAATCTGTATAAACACACATTTGGAATTCACAACATCCTGTCAAATACAATTTTTTAAAAACTGCACTCAGTAAAATGGTTATGAATGCCTATATGGGTTGCATATGATGCAAATATTTCTGACTTTATTGGAGAAAACATAATTTTTTTCTGTCATTTTTGCTATTACTTCCTTCAGAAAATGAGATTCATCTTCAAACATATAAATGTAGGGAAAACATATTTCCAATTAGCAGCTTTTTGAAAAATACTCATTACATCTATTTTCTTTAAAGTAGTAGGTTTCTTTTTCAAAGTTAGAAGTCATTAATAAAAACTTCCTTAGAATACTTTCAATGTTTTCATTTAACTACAAATTTTAAGATTAACCCAACTATCCTTCATTGAAGAAAAGGAATGCAGTAATTATATAGTTTTGTAAAAAAGAAAAACAAAATTATATTTTCACTCCCAAAATAGTACCTAATTCAAAAAAATTTAATATTTATGTTATTATATTTCCAGTAAACTTTAGATAAATAAAGAATTTATACGTTTAAAATCCCAGTAGTACTATTTTCTTAAAAAGTGTTTGTCAGAAGTGTCCTATCAACCAATTGTATTAATATTTACTTGGCAATTAATTTCAATTTCACTTTATTTTGGTATTGGCATAAAAATTGGACCATCGTCAATTAAATATTTCAAATATTTTGTTACAGACAGAATTTCCAAACCATAACCCCTCAGCAGCCATATAGTTCCAAACTAGTAGCCTTTATTTGTAGCTGGAGCTATAGCAGTACAGAGCATGAAGGGATGGTTTCCTCTGGATGGAAAGATTTCCCCTGAAGCCAATATTGTTTTTATCTGAAATTGCAACAGGGTAGGCAATTCCATAATGCTCAGTGGTTGGTCGCCTTTTTAGCTTTACCAGTTCTTTGGGTTTTAACTGTTTTCTTTGAGTTTTAACAGCTCACTGAGTAGAAGAATGTGGATGTTCAAAAACTCCTGCAGTTTTATAGACATCATCTTCAGGAGCTTTTCTGCAACACTGGGTAGGGTACAGCTACAATCAAAGAAGACCAGCCATAACATCTCCTTTTTGACCAGTTGGCTAACACTGAATATAAGCCACTTATGGCTCTGTATCTTTTCTCAGACAGCTATATCAAATATTTCAGTAAGCATAATAAATGTATCTGTAAGTATAAGTGGAATTGAAAATAGCTTTTCTAGCAGCAACTGAGAAAATATTTTTTTAATACAAATGTAATTACAAAGTAATAATAAGTATTAATAATAAGTAGTAACAGTAAATTTAAAAATCAGGATGATAAAGCATCTACTAACTTTTCATTAAATTAGGACAGTTTGTGGATCTGCACATGTGAAAAAGTACTTTGTAATGAGGAGATCAATGGTGTGAGAAAGAAGGGGTGATCTGACCATTTTAATCATCAATTGATCTCTTTTTTTTAGGTCATGGACAGTGTCGTTATAACTGAAGGAGGCATAGCTGATTAGCTTTGTAAGCCAAATATTTTCCACAAAATACAAAAGGCATTGAAAAATGTAGAAGGAAGAGAAAATAAATAGAAATCAAAGATAAGAGTACACAACTGTATTTTAACCTACTTATCCTAATAAAGTATTCTAATAATAAAACCATAACAAACCACTACTTTTCTAGAGTATTTAATGCAATGGTGACAACACACAGCAAATTTTGCAAAAATACTGAACAGCAAGCAGTGGTGTTTTGCATGGTAACAATTAAGGGTACAACTAATCTGCACCACATCATTCATGTAGGAATTTTGGTTCTTTGCTCCCAAGTATTGGTCTAAAACTTTGTCTTTCTCATAAGATGTTAAATATGTCAGATGAATAATTCCCTAAAATACTTATTTATGCCTATAGGTTACAAAATAATATAGTTAATTTAAAATATAGATGTTCTCTAGTACACGTAATAGCTTAGATAAGTAAATTATAATAGATTTTCTCAGGTAGTGAGTCTTACAGAGTCAAACATTCCATTTCATTTTGGTTGGAGTTAGCTTTGCAATCAGATATTTCCTAAGATCTTGAAATCAAACATGCCCCCTCCTCAGCATGACTTCATTCTTTCCAAAGCTCTGCTTGGTCGGCTGGTTTACAGTTCTGTGAAACCACTGAAAGCTATTCTGTTATGCCCTTTTCCAAGTGTATTTTAAAATCAATTTTTCCTACACAAAATATAATCCATCTAATCAAGTTTGGGTGAATTCTATATTTAATAAAGTAGTTATGTATGGCACACAATGGTTAACAGCAACATGTTGATTCATTAGGAATCAAGTTATGTTATCTATATGATAAAATATCAACCACAGATATTTAATTATTAATATAGCCACAGTTTAAAAGAATTTTTTAGGATGCAGTCCTTGCTGCATACCCATAATATTTTAAATTAATTTTTTTTGGGTTTTTTTTTAACTCACAGATAGCTTTTGCAAAATGAATCTTCATATCCCAGATCACCAAGGGCTTATTTATATGAGCTTCATAGTCTGCATTTTGTATATTTCATGTATTTTTCAGTGAAAGGGAAAGGAAGAAAGGAAACAGCTGACTTCAGTCCATCGCCTTTTAATACAATACATCAACTGAAAAACTTCCTACAAAAAAAAAGGACATTTTTCTCCATGTAGAGAGAAAAAATAGATATATTTTTACTATGTATACGCATGGACACATGCAGCCTGAATGATAAATATATAGTAATATAGATGTATGGCTATGTATGGATATATAGTCATATAGATATATACCTTAAACAGCATCAGTAAAAAAAAAAAAAATTAAGACTCTATTTTCTTAATGGCTCTAGGAGTTCCAGGTACTAATTGATCCTAAACTATATATAAATTTAAAAAAATTAAAAAAAACCGTGGAATCACATATTTTGTAGAAAAAAAGAAACATGATAAAGGGAGAGATGTTGACATTCAGTAGACTCTTCTCTCTGAATCTGCTGTTACAGCAATGTAAATTATAGCATTAGCTCAGGAACTGTTTCAAGAGCAGAATTTCAAAGGTGATCCCTTGAGTTTATTAAGGACATTTCCACTGTTCTCAAAATATGTCATTGAAACAACTTTGTGTTCTCTGTAGTAAACAGTTATGTATTGCTGGATTGCTGCATTGAAAAGTTTATACCTTTCATCTTTGATGCACTTGCATTTCAGAGAAACATGAACTCTATTTACCATATGAAGTTTCTAAAGCTCTTCCCTGTGGAAGACAGGTTGCAGATAAACATAAGATGCTGCATCACAAAATGGAGAAATCTTCCTTTATTCATAGTCTGTTCATATTTCTGTTCATCCTGACTCCTAATGAAGTAAATGGGAATGTTCCTGCTGACTTTGTTAGATCTTGAATTTGACTTCTCAGATTTGTTTCCTCTTACCTTCAAGAATCCCAAAGCATTCTTATCCCTTTTTCTCAGACTCCTTCTTTGCCCTTACAAATTGCTCCTCAAGTAGAAAGAAGACAGCGTATCTGCAAACTCATTTTGTGTTTCCATTAAGGTCTAGACTACAAGGCACTTCGTAATGTTGCTGCTTGTCTTTATCACATGTAACTCTCAGGTTCCTTCCCTCAGTTACTTACAACCCTCAGCTAGCATTTGAGTTAAAACCTTTTTTCTTGATTTTATGTCTAAAGTGCTCCTTTGGCTCTCTCGATTCTGATTAAAAGCTTCCTTAAGTGGAAGAGAATTCTATTTTTTTTAAATGTCATCACTTTGAAAATGCTTTATCTGAGCAACTCTGGCCACATAATATTGTAAATATCTCTGTGATAGCTCTCTGTGCAGTCCATGGACAGAAACAGGTATTGCTGGAGTCCATTCTTCAATAGATGTCTGAACCGGGTTGCATGAGGTAAGGGGTTTGTAGCAGACTAGGTAAGGTAAAGGTGAGGAATAGTAATATACACCAAATACTAGAGCAGGCATGTGGTTTGTTCAGTCCTATTGTAAAGCAAAGAACAAATCTCTTTTTAATTTCTTGCATTCCATGCAATCTAACTGCATTTTAATACTACCTTTTGGTTTTAGAGCAAGTACTCCCAATAAGCATTCCAGTTGCTATAATAAAATCCCTATTAAAGAAGTAATAGACAAACTGACTTTGATAAAATGCATGTTGAAAGAAGATGCTGGATAAAATATATGCTTGATATTCTTCCTTCCATTATGTGTTTTACTACATTTTGCAATGTCAATAACATAATAATATATGAATAAATCCCTCTCTTCAGTATACTCTTCAACTAGATAAATAAGAAAACTTGAATTTGCTTTGAAAATATTGTAAACCAGACCTGTGACTGTTATAAAGAAATTAATTAGAATAATCTTTATAATAGATGTGTATTTAAAACAAAGCCAAAATTTGAAGGATAAATTATTTTTCAATTGTACCCATTACCCACTTACTTTCACCCCTTTTTTCATTGTCATTTCCCCCTTCTAATAATTCTGTAATTTTCTGTATTTTTATTCTAAATATATAAACCTTTAAATACAGGTTGCAATCCTGAAATTGAACTGGCTTACTTATTCCTCTAGCATGCTCCTATGGGTCTGAATATCCACTGGAACCTGGTAACAAGTCAGCCTGCAGCACTGGAACTGAAAACACTATGAAATCATAGTAGTGAACATACTATTTAATGGTGTCCCTATGCACAATCCACTATGCAGGTTTGCTTGCTTTTTAAACAAAATAATGACCATATCACAGGTGGATGGAAACATGCACAAAGATTTTTGAAGTGTTTAGTCTCAGCAGCCTCTACTTTTCTGGCTTTTGCTTATTTAGGTTCTATTTTCCAGTGTTCAAGTCCTAATACACCTCATTAATTTAACTGTCATGTGCAAAAAGATTTAGTACCATGGAAAAGAAATGCTTCTTATTTCAACTTGCATATCATATATGTTTTATTAATAGGTGAGTGGTTATTAGAAGTATATACTCATCATTTAGTCAGGAACATATAAATGCATATGAATCAAAAAGGGAGGAAAGGAAATAGTTCCCATTCCCACATTTTCAATATAGATGATATTTTGTCAGATTTTATAAGTCTAAGCTGCTCCATGTTTTATTTCTTCTCAACTGTCCATATTTTCCTTGAATTAAGCTTTTATTTATATATGAACCTCATAGCAAGTTTTGTTATCTTACAAAAATAAAGGTTGCCATATGCCTTCATAAACAGAACTTTTATTTGCTTTTATTAGCTTGCTGCATCAACACAGAGCAGATTGTTTTTGAAAGATACAGTTTCATACTGCCAAAGAAGCTCCAGAAAAGAATATATCATTTCAAAACTGAAGTCTGTTTCATGAGGAGCTATTCTTTGAATGAAGTTTGATGATATAAGACCAACTGCAATGTCAAGACTACAATCTAGGAAATGCTGGGGCTCCATATTACCTTTTTACATATTTTTTTCAAAAAACAGTGTAACTGGGAAAACATGTTCTTTATAGTAAGAAGCATATTGGAAATTACAGTAACAACCATAGTGAACTACCTTCTCTTTATCTGTTTCCTTTCCTGTTGCTCTACACTTTTATTTGCAATGTTTTAAATGCTGACCTCAAGTTCTTTATATCCTAGAAGTTACAGAAAGTTGCTCAACACAGTACCATAATGGCTACAAGGATATGGATTTGAAATGGATATTTTTAATAACTAGATTAGATTTTCACTGATCTGACTGACATTTATTCAGAATGCAACAAGTCATAAAACACAGTTTCAATTCTGTTTGGATGCATAAATATTCTCACTGGTAAATAGCGATAAACTGTTCATGTCTTTTAGCATTCTGAATTGATAATTTCAATTTATTTTCCAGTATGCAGGACAGTATTTTCTGTATTTTTTAATCTTTGTACAGCATCATTTCGGTTAATAACACCAAAGTAATTCAAACTTGAATGAGGAAGGTAAGATACCTCTTATTATCATTCCTCATAATACATTATTGTTTACATAAATTTCTATGCTGCTTAAAAAATCATTGAAATGTTTTGGGTTTTTTTAAGTAATCATAAAATTAGAGTACAAGAATTAGAATGTTGAAACCTCAGGGGTAATTATATTTGTTATGCTGGCTACATTGGTAGAGAAATACTATGAAAAATCACAAGTAATAAGTTTTAAAGATTCTCAATGCATATGAATTAAATGGAAGCAAGACAATTTAACAGACTATTCAGTAAAACATCCTTACAGAAATGGAATATTCACATCTTACCTTATTATCATGGAGAATAAACTATACACCAGACACGAAAAATTTTAGTGTTGCCATTTAATGAAAAAATAAGAATTAGTGTACCAAATCTTCTTTAATTAAGACAAATTAATTTAAAAATCAATAATGAAAAGTCGTGTAATAAACTTGAAATGTAGTGGAAAACATCTTCTTCTAACCAGAGATTTTATAAATTAGCATTTTCTGAACATTTAACAGAAGAGTGTTTAGAGAGTTTAAAAATGTACATGTAACATTAAACAAAATGCTGATCTTAGTTTAAAAAGACAAAACACCTCCTATTTTTTGACTACTGAAAGTAAGTGTTAGGCATTACACCATGTCCAGAGTTGGTGAATAGTTCAAAATTTCTGTATCTAAAAAATATCTATTTTTACTGAGCCTCTAGAAGTAATATCAAGAGCAATTAGGTATATCATAAATTAATGCTAAGAACGAACACGTAGCATGCTATTGGCACATTTTGACTTTACTAGGAAATCAGAATTCTCTAGATATATTCCAGGTGCCCAAAAACATAGGTTTATATTCAGTGGCAATTCGAATAACTGTCCTTTACTCCTGTCTGCTTAGCTGGGTGAAGTGCCCTGCATTCACCTGGAAAAGCTGTTTGATCACATAGGAGAAAAAATTTTTTGAGTGGTTTATTTGAATGGTTGTCATTTCAGACAAATCAGTTTCCCAGTCTTGATTTCTGCACAGCTGCACAAATGTCCATGCCAGAGCTGAATTGATGCAGGGGCAGGAAGAGGTATCTGGGGTGGGACAGAGATTCACAGGATGAAAGAGACAGCAAAAAAAGTTAATGATGAGTCACAGCTGAAATCACATGAAAGCCCCATTAACATTGCAATAAATTAGGGTTGTTAATTTAGATATCTGAGTGAAATACATACAGACATGTAGTGACTGCATGCCTGCCCTTTCCTTCCCAAAGTATATATTTAATGTTGGTAAATAAGGTGAAAGCCATGAAAAAATCTAAAATTCTCACTGTTTGTATGAACTAAGAATTCTACTATTAAGAAGCACTCCAGAGAAATCGAAGGAATGTCGTTAGGTATATCTACCAGCAGGACTTAAAATAAAAATATTTCATTTCTTTCTTAATACCATTTTTACAAGTGATGCCTTTTTTTCCTCTTTTGCACCCTAATGATGAAGTTCATTTTGCCATTTCTTTCTAGAGAGAATGCAGTAACATTTTTCTCAGTTTGCTGCAATGCTGCTTGGGGAACTAACCACGAACCTTTTACTTAGACCCTCACCTCTTAGTGCTAGTGTGTTTTGCATGGAGATTCTCTGCTACGGAGATGCTGTTTTCTCCACGATGTTTTGAGCTTCTCCTAAGAGGCAAACAGTTAAATTGGCATCTTTTTTTTCCTAGTCCCCATACTAATAGAAAAAGGTACCTGTATGCCAAGCAACACCAAGTACATCATTTAGGGATTCAATTTGTATTTCCAAGGAAGCAATAGTAACTATGCCTAATAAACTAGAAAATAAAAGGGAGAGTACTAAGGCATAAAAGGAACAATGTGCTCTTTCCAAATGCCATAGGTCACAGTCAGTTTGCATCTAGATTTTGGGAAGCTGGAGCTCATTTAAATCTCAGGTCACAGAAAAAAATTTAGAACAGACTAGAACTTTCTTCTGACCATCTTTCTTTGGTTTCTAGGACAGTCCTTTGCTTCAGATACTCAAATGGCAGATGTAATATCGTTGTTATATATGTGGAAGCAATGTGGTGTGCAGGGCAAGATGACTCTTAAATTACACATAGGAAATGTTTACTCTTTTCCTGAAGGAATAAGTGTTAAGAAATTGCTCTGAAATTCTGCATTATAAAAGCTTGCAGCACAGGGTAGTATGCTTCTACCTAGTGAGCATTTCCACAGGGTTTTAGCACATTCATACTCATTCAAGCACATAGTACAAAAAAATTAAGGTTCACTTCTATTATTCCCTAACTTCCAGGTGCTTGACTTTGAAAATCTCAATTAAATTATTTTAATTTGTTTCTGTATAGAATACAGTATAAAGGAAGTAACTGGATCAGGAAGGAGCTAATAACTACATTGCAACTTGTTTGCTTCTGGGCACTTCTTGCATGTAAAAGTAGGAACAGTTTAATTTAATTTTCTTTTCATTACAGCACCACGGACAACTCATCCTATTACTGAATGCATCCTGCTATTAATGAACAATTTAATTGATTAAGTAATCATGCAAGCATTAATTTTTTTACTTATTTTCAATATGCAAATAATATTTATTTATTTATTTTATTTAGCTCCTCCCAATAACAGTTAGAATCTTTATTCATCTCCCCTTTACTTTAAACAAAACATGATTTTTTCATGTATCATCAGCAGAGGGAAACTAAGAAAATTGCCGGGTCGTGTGAGATCTGAAAGAGAATACATGATGGCAGTGACTGGTCTGGTTCTCTCACAGAGAGATAATGATGATATTCACATGACATCTTGATAGATGCTGATCCAGCACAAGGGAACCATTGAGCAAAATAAAGTCTTCACTAGACTCACATGATCAGCACGTTGGCCTCAGTTTGGTCCCTCAAGTATGTGAGTGCAAGACAGGCACTCACACTCCAGAGAAAACTCCCCCAGCTACTATAAAGATGGACCCCGTTTTACCATGGATTTTTGAAGAAGGAAACCTTCTGTCCTCAGCAAGCAAGACAGGACCAATGTCTGGCTACATATTAGCTTCGAAAAACCTGAAGCTGCCACGCTGGAAACATGGTAAGTCAGAAATCAGTAGGTTTTATATCAGCCACGTTAAGTAATTCATAATTTAAGAAGAGATCTAATTAAAGACTTTATATCTACCTACAAAACTGTCTTTCTCATATTGTTAGATCATTCATTATAGGTTGTAACAAAACTCCACTCCAGAGTTAATTTTTAATTGAACCGAGTCTGGATGACAGCAGTCAGGCAGGTTATTTTCTGAGCCCAAGACAAGTAATTCAGAAACACTTTTTTTTCTTTTTACTTAATCCAGTTTGATCACCAAACAAATGAGTTAATTTTATGTCTCCCTGTGTTTGGGGGAAGGCTGCAGGATCCACTTGAATTCTGGATTTCCTGGGAGAGAAAGCAGGAATATGCAATAATCAATCTATGGTCAATGCCAGTTATTCTTTAACAAGTAATTTCTATTTTAAAACCATGTATAATTAAATAAATCTCTTCAGAAGAACACACATTACTTAATTAAATTGATTTAATTTAATGAAAAGCTATTTTGAAGGCCCTGTGTCTGAAAAAAATGAAATGGAAAAATACAGCTCATAGTAAGGAAAAAGACAGGTAAAGCCAGCATTGCTGTGCTTTAGAACTCTTCAAAAGTAAAAGCACAGGACCACCCTAGACTTACTTTTTTCAGTTCTGCAGCAAAAAAATCTTGCCAAGCTCTCATAATTTTGTAGAACGGGAAGGCCAGATTCTGAGCTCCATTCTATAATTTGTCACAGGTAGTTATGCTGTTTTTCATGGTTATTTTTAACCTTCTAACTTGCTGTTCTTCCAATCTTTCTTTACATTCTGCTGCTTTCTCTTTCACTGATGACTTCAGTTTTTATTTGTGTGCAGAAATAATGTAATATTTGATTCATGACTATTAAGGCTTTGACGAGAAAGCCTCTGAAATGAGAGATTACATTATGACAGACTAGAAATTCAAGTAAAATGAAAATTAAATAGCTATTGAAAATGAAAATACCTATTGTTTCCAAACGAGTTTCCTGTTTAAGAAATCTCAAAATCTCTGCTCTCTGTTTAAAATAGAAAGAGATATTAAATTCTTTTGGGGCATCTGGGAAAATATCTCATATTGGATTAGTGCAGAACAGGAATGCATGTATTGGTAAAGTGTAATTCTGCCCACCTGTCCCCTACAGGGACAGATAAATATGAGGTATGGTCCACGAGGTGTTCTTGAAGGAAATCACTGTGGTAATTTAAAAGTAATTACACACTGTACTGAGGAAAACTAGGAGCAAGGACTCAAGCCTGAAAGAAGAAAGTGGATTGTCTGGTTTTTGAAATGCCAGCAGAATTAAATGAGCATTTAACACATTTGTTTCCTCCAGAAAGCCCACTGGTGAAATAATGTCATGACTTGAGGGTACCTTCTTCTTCTCTGTACCTCATACGATGTTCCAAAATGAGAAACTTTTCTAGGAGGCAGAATTTTGTCAATGAGGTGTGTTTGGCTTTCAAAAGGAATATAATCAACAGATCCTCTAAAATATTCTGAATGAGTATCTTCATTTCGGACATAGTGTGGGTAAAAAATGAGAAATTCCACTGCCTCTGCAACATTCATAAAATGGGAGACTGTGTATTGCCTACCTTGTCAAATGAAATAAGACAAGCATTTAATGAGTAGTAAAAGTGAGAAATGCAATTATAATTATCTTATCTTGTCTCTTGTTCTGGTCTCCTGCTTCAAATCCAACAAATATTCCCCTAGAAAAAAAAAATTGTAAGTATTTCTACTCAAGTTGGACCATGCTCTGTGTGGAGAACTATCTTTGCACTTACATCCATATTAACAGTACACCACCAGGAAACTCGTGCTACTTCGCTGAAATGTACCATTTAAGGACTCCATAGATTTTAAGGGTCTAGTGTTTCAAATAGATCAGATCTGGATGGGTTGATAATCAACACATGAACTGCTTCAAATTGTGGCAATTCTTCACAGACATCTCTATGGAAGCAGAAAAAAATTCTCTTATTTTTTCACTGTTTTGGAAATGACTGAGATAATTCCTTTTCCGTCAGATTTCCACACACAGGAAAGTAAATCTTAATCAGAGAAGTAAAATGTTTGGCCAATCAATAAGAAGGGAAGCACAGTGATTTTTAATAAAAATTACATCACCTTGATTACCTATGATTTGCAAAAGTGAAAACTATGGAGATTTGTAAATAATCAAGATTAATAAACAATCTTCTTCCTCTTCCACAACACATTCTGAATTGAGTACTCATTAGAAGCAAAATCATTTTAGAAGGTTAAAATCAGCAGTCATAACTTGTTTGTATAGGACAGATTTTTAATTTTGACTAGCACCTTTCTCTGCAAATCCTGAAAATTATTTCCATGGGATTATGGTGGATTAAATGACTTCTCAGGGTAAGACTGGCAGAATTAGGTCCTAGGAGATTTCTTGTGCTATGCTGTTATCCCTGAAGAGAAGGAGTAGGAATTACACTACTAAAATTATTAAAGCCAAATGGGATTTATTATTTAATATACACTTTAATAAACATTTTTACATTAACATGAGGACAGACAAGATGACATGGAACTACATATTGTAATTTTGTCTAATTCGATACTTTCAACTTAGTCTTTGACAAAGGTATTGCTGTTTAGTTTTATTTTTAAATCTGAGAAAGTATAATTATTTCTATTATTGAATATATTAATAGTATCAGCTTGGAAAATAAACCCATTACAGAAGAGTTGGGTTTTATCACTTTTTGTTTTCATTTGGGGTTTTTGGTTCTTTCTGTTCTTGGGATGGAGGGATAGAAAAGAGAAACTGTGGCCCATGGGATGGGAAAAAGTATAAACTGAGAATCATTCTGTGGTTTATTTCATGGAAAGAAAATATAACTCCTCATTGTACACTGAAAATGAGACATTTAAGACACTGAACAAAGTGAATTTGCTTAATACAATGCATCAGTTGAGAAATACCAAATGCAATACTTTATACCCAATCCACTGTAAATATTATCCTTTTATCTTATCTGCTTCACTGTACATTTTCTTACCAAACTTTCAGTATTCAAAAACTATTCAAAATGGGTTTTGTAAGACTTTTTTAGAACAAATAAAGCATAGTAAACGTGCATCAAAAGCACTCAGGAGACCTTTGAAACTATAAATTCTACAAAATTCTCCTATAAACTCTACAAAATTGTCATCCTGTGTTCATTCATATAATTAAAAGACGAAAAAGGGATACCTTGCAACCTGAGATATCTGCCAATGGCAAGTCTGTGAATCCAGGTGACATAAAGTTCCGTTATTCTTGTCTTCTCTTACTTACTTTTCATTTATGTTGCTACTTTTGTTTTGTTTTGGGGTTTTTTGTTGTTGCTGTTTAAATTAGCCTGTAAGTGTTTGAGGCGCTCACAGGTTTCGTCTAGAGTAACGTGTAACTCAGAATCCATAAGAACATAAAAGTCCCCATTTAAATGTGAGATGGTGTTGAATGGCAGCATTTCTGGAACCACTTGGTATCACTTGGTTTCACCACATCCTGTGGTGTGACTGGAGAAGTGGAATCTGCACCTGTGAGGAGCAAGGAGACTGTGGTGGTTAAGGGCAGCTGTTTCTTCAATAAATACAGTGACAGTGAAGAAACACAAAGTTGCCTAAGTAAGAAAAGTTAACATTGAATCACTTTTGGTGTTACTTCAACTTCCTTAATTCACTTTGGACCAGCTTGGTTTTGTTTTTGTTTTTTTGTTTTTCTTTTTTTAAAAAAAGAAAGAAATCACAATATTTACATCTAAATGATGGAGTTTTGTATAATAGAAATATAGAACATAATGTATGAAGTTATTTCTTCATGCACAAGAAGAAAGGGTTCAGAAAACACCAAGAGTTAGTGCATCATCCAGTTGTAATATGGGTAAAATATTGCTTATAATCACAAGTGTGTGCTACCTGTTATGTGTTCAGGACCACTGTTACTGCATGGGAATCAGTCATTATCATAAAAACACAAACTTGAATTTGCAATTTCTTCATCACCATGTAGAAACTAGGGTTTCAAAAAGAAAAAGAATTTTTTTTCAAAATGCAAGTTGGATTTTTACACCTGCTTGGATCTCTGACCTTCTTTAGACACCTACTCCTTTCTTTTTATAGCCTTTGCATATTTTTTTATTCTCACTGCTCATCATTTATGTTCTTTCTCTAGGCCTGTCTCTGGTTTTCACTTTTCTCTGATTGTTTCTCTTGCTTGTTTATTTTTGCATCTCCTTTCTAAGAGCTCTGCCATCCCATGCAGTACATACTGCTTGTGCTTCCTATTTCAGGTTAAGCATTGCTCAAGGCAAGTGAGATGTCATGTGGCTATGACAGGTTTCAGAGGTACTAGCCAGGCCCCAGGTTGTGGGAGTTCTTTCCCCAGGCAGCCTGTTCCCAGGAGTCCTTTCACCTCCTCCTGCAGCTCCAAGACAAGCAATTTTCTCATTCTCTCCTGAGGAACCACTTTATTACAAAAGCCTGCTCTTCTTCTCCCAAGCCTGCCCAATAGATGATTCTGACATTTTTCACTTTCCCGAGATATTCCCAAGGTGCTGAAATGGGGCAGACACTGAGGCAAGGTCTTGATTCAAGCTGTTCTACTCAAGCAAATGAGAAGGAAAAATTGGCTGTATTGAAAATCTGGTAAAAGGATTTAGAAAAGCTATACAAGGCTGAGAATCTGTGATCATAGTAGCATCAACCATTGACCAATCCTCCCATGTGTTTAGCTGTTTATGCAGAAAGTGTATGACTTTTTGGACCAGAAACACTTTGCTCTCCTTCCTTGGAAGAAAGCCATCAAAATAAGCACAGGATTATTGCTACCTTAATCTAGATCCATCTTGCCCCCACAAAATAATTCACATTATGTGTATACATATGGTGGCCCTGATTACATCAGTAAAAGTTTGCCACACCAGTTAAAGAGATGTTTTTAAGTTTAATTAATCTATTTCTGAAGTAACAATACAAAGAAGAAGAGCTGATAGTTATGCCACTGACATGTATGTATTTACTCAGAAAAACGCTGTCAGTCTTTCTGCAATCTTTTACTATGCTTTTTGTTTTGAAATTAAGTAAAGAAAACTACACCTAAAATAGTTTTACATAGGTTAATGAACTACAAATAAGAGCAAAGTGGCCTAAATTGTACTATAACATATTAATATTTCAGTAATAAAATTAAAATCCTGGCAAGGGGAAGGATGAGTAAAGGCAAAAGGTATCTTTGGAAAAATTATGTAGACATTGTGGAGAAACATCCATTTTAAAACTTGTGAGGAGAGTGACTAAGCAAATTTGAATTGGTTATATCTTATGTGTACATTTTTCTACATACTTATGTCTATGAT
This sequence comes from Rhipidura dahli, assembly GCA_013399225.1. Taxonomy (NCBI): domain Eukaryota; kingdom Metazoa; phylum Chordata; class Aves; order Passeriformes; family Rhipiduridae; genus Rhipidura; species Rhipidura dahli. Next base: position 41,401 of record VXAC01000889.1, read on the forward strand.
AATCATTGTCCCAGGGACTGTACATTGGAATACATAGAAACAGTAAGGAAGTATTTCTTTGTATCAATCCTGTGACTGATCATATGTATCAAAACAAGCTGAAATCATCTGCCAGCAAAGATTTTTTTCCCAGACCTAATGGTTTAAGGAACAAAGACAAGGAAAAAAATAAAGGATGTTATTTCTCATTTTACTTCCAAGACTGGGGGATAGAGTATCCAAAATCTTCCACCCATCCTGGTTCATTTCCCTTCATTTGCCTTTCCTTCCCCAACTCAAACACCTTACTTGACCACACAGCTCCCTCCAGAACTGTCCTGACACTGTTCTCATTTTTCTTTCCTCTCTAATTTTAGTTTAATTTGCCTTTAGAATAACTCTTTCAGATCAGTCCAAACTGATTAACGTGTTACTGTGCCTTAAGTTATTCAGGTTACCATGTGTACGTTTTTTTTTCTTATGTTCCATAAAGGCAAGAATCACAGACACACGTTATAGTATTCCTACCAAGCAAGCAGATGTAAATAATTCAAAAAATTCTCATTCTATAGGATAAAAATTTACTTATGGTCAAAACATACAAGAAGGTTAACAATTAGTAGAAATAATTATCAGAAAAAAAACCAGAAGGAAGGTCATAGTTTAAACAAAGGTAATGCTGCAGTTGAGCATTAAGTTCATAGTTTTGGTACACAGTCCTCTGTCTGCTACTTTTACAAATGTCTTAGAAAGTCCTTTAAAGTATTTTCATCGTGAATAAAATAACTATTAAATTGTTCATGCTTCTGTAGTTAACCTTGCATCAGCAGTTTTACTGTAGCCCTTGGTTTCATAGGTTCATAACTCTATGGTAAACATGTTCCTCAGTATGAAGCTCAGCACAGAAAAGAGAAATCATTAGTAATTCAACTATTAAGAAAAAAGTGTTCTTTCTGTTTCAGATTTTGAAAGAAAAGGAGTTCAGATAAGTACGGCAGTCTAAAAATTATTTTACACTTAGGAAAAATAAATACATTAAGATTTAGTGTGCCTGTTTATGGTTGTCCTGGTTTTGAATGAAAATAGGTTCATCATGACAGACTGATGTTATTTCAAACTTGTCAGAAGTATTTTAAATTATCCATAGTCCTCTAAACATTTCTACAACTTTGTGTCAACAAATAATCTGCAGTGGCATTTAGCCTTTTAAAAAATGTCCATATGTACAAGGGGTATTTTGTCAAGGTTGACCATAACAGCTTAAAGTCCCAATCATATATTTTGTTCAATTAACCATTTAAAAAGGGAATAATAACACTAAGAAAAGGAGGACACAAAGATGTAATTCTTTACAGAAGGAAAAATGGCTTTTCAGAATTATTACTATTGTTTTGCCTTATTGATCCTCACAAGCTGCTAAAGCTTCATCCTATATGGCAGAATAACTGTATCACATACCATAACACAGACAAGAACTCAACATAAATAAAGTGAATAATTACCTTAAAAGGAGTTAAATATGGCCTTAAAGACTCAGTGAGTCCAGGGAGTGGATGCTTTAACTTCCCTTTAAAAGGCTTCCTTTGGGCAGAAGGGGAGGATAAAGGATCTGATCCTATTTTGTACTCTCTTAAAGTCTGTGTTAAGAGACCTGTTCTATAGCAAAGAACACAACTTGCCAAAGCAAAATGCACATAACTTTTCTGTTGTGAACAGTTGCACCAGGGAGCTTCTTTCAGAGTGCTACACCTTTGTCCTCCTATTAACACGAATGTTCAGCGTGTCTGTGGCTTGTATTTAAATATACTCTACCACAGACCTGTGCCTGCTGCAGGATTTCCTATCAACTCCAAGGTCTTTTCCCCACAGTTTAAGTCCCATATTCTGTATGGAGGGCACTGATATCTGTTGGGATATCATGTCACAACAGTCACTGCATCCTCAATGAGATTTACATTGCACTGTCCCCATAGAAATATGGGGCTTCACAATTATAAACCTGCTCCTTTCAGTTTATTTATGCACTGTGTAAGAGCAAAGAATATTGTAAGTTCCTCACAAATATTGAAGAGGAGGAATTGCTTAGAGTAATTCTTTCTTTTTTTTTGGGGGGGGGGGGAATATTTTGTAAGTTTGCATTTGAATTACTGCATTAAACTCACTGCAAAAAAAAAATCCTGAAAAAACCTGAAAGAAAGGTCACAAGACTTACTTTCTGCTATAAATACAGACCAAAAAAAAGTTGCAAAATACAAAGTTAAAAGGACACTGGCAGGATAAAAGTCATATTTTTGAAGTGGATGTCATTTCCTTAGCCACTAACAACATTAGATTTATAAGACTGAGAAAGGAAAAGGTAATTTAATTTTCACCATTTGTGTTGTATATCGTCAAAGGTCAGTCTCTTCACAGCACAGTATCTACCTGCATCTGGTAGTATGTAAATCAATTCACAAACAATTCCACAAAAAGAAAAATAGCATTAAAAAGTAATCTAATGAAACAATTTATAAGGAATAGGAGAAATGCAGCTTTGTTAAGGACTCAGCCTTGGAGTGATACAAAGCAACCATACTGAGCATAGGGTACATCTCCACAAGGAACCAGCAGGGCTATGTGTTTAGTATTAACCAAATAAAGAAAATTGCCAAATATTTCATCTCAGCAGATCTTCTACGGTAAAAGAACTACTCCAATAAAGAACTCTTCCATTTTCTCAAAGCAGCTGGAGGTCTTCAGACAACTTAGATATCCTGGATTAATGATCACCACTTCACCCTAAATTATCTTCCCTGATTTCAACAAATGCATGTGGGGCTGAAAGAAATCTTATTGCTGTCAGACTACTTATCATTATTAGTGTTATAGTGTGTAGATGATGGTACCTAAATGCAAAGAAAATACTTCATTTTGTTGTTCAGTTCTTAAACAGTAACCCTGAAAAGAGCAACCAAAATCTATTATAGCAACCCTCTGATCTGTATTGCGCCTCAGATCATTGTTGAGAAGTGTCAGGGTACTCTAACATTAAATATTCTCTTCTTCTCTGAAGAGTTCCAGCAGTCAATACAAGTAGTAGGAAAGCTGACAGCACAACAAGAGTTGTGAGAACTCTTGGCAGCAGGTGCACTTGGCTACAAAATGGAAAGAATGAATATAGAGAGAGACCAGTGCTGCTGGAGTGCAGCAAGAGTCGGTAAGCAAGGCACAAGCACATCAAAGTGGTTCACAATACTTTTGCAAAGCATAGCTGGGTCAAGACAGAATGAGAGGCACCAGAACAGAATTAATCCTAAAAGAAGAATACAGAAGATAATGCACTGCACTAAACAGACAACAAGCAAAAACTCTGGTGCTCTATATTGTTTCTCCACTTTTCTACAGAGCACTAGTGCTTCTAGTAATAGTTACATCTTTTCACTAGTGGAAAGCATGAACATTTCAATTCACTTGAACAGACACATACATTAGAATCATGGAATATCCTGAGTTGGAAGGTACTCAAACGGGTCACTGAAGTCCAGCTCCTGGACCAGCACAGAACAGCCCCAAGAATCACACCATGTGCCTGAGAGCATTGTCCAAATGCTTCTTGAACTCTGTCAGGCTGGTGCTGATACCACTTCCCTGGGGAGCCTGTTCCAGTGCCCAACCACCCTCTGGTTGAAGAACCTTCTCCTAATACCCAACCTAACCCTTCCCTGACACTTTATTCCCTTGGGTCCTGGCACTGGTCACCACAGAGAAGAGATCAGTCTGCCCCTCCCCTTCCCCTCACGAGGAAGTTGTAACTGCAATGAGGTCTCCCCTCAATCTCCTCCAGGGTGAAAAAAAAGAGGTATCCTCAGCTATTCCCCCTAGACCTGTCACTATCTTGATAGCTCTACTTTAGATGTTCTCTAATAGCTGTATATCTTTCTTATATATTGGTGCCCCAAATTGCACACAATACTCAGGGTGAGGCCTCCCCAGTGCAGAGCAGAGCAGGACAATCCCCTCCCTTGCCCAGCTGGCAATGCTGTGCCTGATGCTCCTCAGCACAGGGTTTGCCCTCCTGGCTGCCAGGGCACTGCTGACTCACTTTCAACTTTCCATCTACCAGGACCCCCAGGTCCTTTCCATGGCTCTCTCATCTTGCCCCCCAGTCTGTCCATACAACCTGGGTTGCCCCATCCCAGGTGCAGAATCCCATGCTTTCCCTTGTTAAACATCGTATGGCGGCTGATTGCCCAGTGCTCTAATTTTTCTCTGCCTTCAAGTAAACAGCTCCTCTCAATTTTTTGTATCATCTGCTAACTTATTTAGCATACCTTGGGGTACTGCATCCAAGTCATTTATGAAGATGGTGAACAGAACTGGCCATAAGGTGGAGCCCTATGGAACCCCACTAGTGACAGGACACCAGTCCAATCTCACCCCAGCCACTGCAACCCTTTGTGCCAGACCTGTGAGCCAGCTGACCACCCATCCCACGATGTGTTTATCTAGTGTGGGCTGGACATTTTGTCCAGAAGGATCCTGTGATAGAAATAAGGGCCTTTATTCAACTGACAGGATCATTGAGAAGTTGTGCAACCACCCACAAGGTGGAGGACCTCTGTCATGTGCTTGGGTGTTAAAAGAGCACCTATGCCAGTAGCTCACTTTAAAACAGAAAACTTGAGGAAGGTGCCAAGATTTAGACTTAGAAAAAAACTTGGTTTATGAAAGAGTGAGTTGCACCCATCCAGAAAGAGACAATGTAGAAAACCTTTGCCAATGCCATAAAGCTTCTGTCCAAAAGACCCATTCTTATTCTAAACAGAGTCCAAGTGCTGATTACAGAGTAAAAGATAAAGAAATCTTTCTACAATTTGACTGATACCTAGGAATGTTTTCAGACTCCTAATCTCATAACATTGTCTGATATTTCGCTTGTAAATAGATATTTTAATAGGAAAGCCATCTTGAAAATGAAAAATAACATATTGGTGCTTTGCAAAACTTAATGCAAACATTTTTGAGATGCTGTAAGTTCATCATGTTTGTATAAGTAAAGAAACAATTTCACCAGAGGCTAAGGTTTGCATTCAACAAACAGTTAAAAAATACATGAAAGTAAATGAAATACTGTGGAAAAATAAACATATTTTAAGTGGTTATTTCTTTCCTAGTTCAATCAATTCATATAATTCACAGAAGGCATGCTTCTTTCCACTGCCTCTTTCGGGCATCCTGACTTTTTAAGTATGAGACAGCTGTTTTCTTTGAGGAACTGTTTTAGACAGTTAAAAGTCTGTAGATATTTGACTGGTCAAATCTGTCAAATCTCCCTCAGAGGTTGTAAAACATTCTTCTACATTTGTAATATTAATGCCTAGTTTATCCTTTGCAAAGAAGCAAAGACTGTTTCCTGCTTAAGTTAGAAATCTCTTTTGCCATAAATTATGTGAGTACTTTTAGTTCTGAGCAGGGACTGGCATTGTCCAGGATAAAAAAAAATTGAACTGACTGGATTTGATTTATTAGGTTCTTGTAATAATTGTTCTTACTGGAACAGACAGAAAACATGTATGTTTATACTGTGAGACTAGAAATGAATAATTATACCAAGAGTATGAAGAGAATGACGTGCAGCCATGATTTTACTACATGAAACAGTCTCAAGATATTAATAATTTTCCAACTGTTTACTTATGTTCTTAGAATTTTCCTCATGAATGTACTTAAGATTTAGCTCTCCAGTGTTGCTAAGAAAATTTACATAAACACTGAGTTCTCGAAGGAGTTCTCAGATGTGAGTAATGAAAACTTGGCCAGCATCCCCACTATCAGAATCTAGTAAAGTAAATACAGAGTTTTGTTTTAAAAGAAGGAAGACTGAAATATTATTTTCATAGTTATGTAATGAACTGCAGGCAAGTTATTAGAGTCATTATTTTTTAAAAATGAGAATTTTCTTTGGTAGAAAACCATAGGTTATTATTAGCTGTCTTTACTGAACCAGTAGACAGTGTTTTACAAGCAGGTTGCTTTCACCAACATCAACTTCTTTGACCAAAAAAAAATTCCAAACCAACCAAAAACAATAAGCAAAACGTAGTCACAGTTAGTGCTATGCATTGCTAACCTCATCACATATTTGGAAGTTCAAATGTGCCAAGTCTTTTCTAAAAATGCATTTCTATGTTACATATTTATAATCTGTTCATCAGTCTAACTCAGCCCTTTTGCAGGTTAAGGTTTTCTTAATGCCTTCAGTTCATCAGAAATAAAAATAAAATATTTCCAATGCTTTCTATTATTTTACTGTACAGTACTTGATAATTCACATAACAGCTTTCAGAAAGAAATTTTATTCCTTTCTTGAAAAATTAATCATATGTAGGCACATAATTATCTCTGAGGATGTAGTCTATAAGAATCCTAGTTTCCATGAAGAAAACCAGAAACTTGGGCATTTAGAAGTCAAGAAAAGTTTGTCTAAATGCCTAAGATATTTTTTGAAAATCAGGTTAATGCATGAGGCTGGATTTTAATGGGAATATATTTCGATATTTTTTAGTTTTCTGAGTGATCTAGAGTCTCTCTCTTGTCATCAGAGAAAAATATCTACATGTGGGAAAAATTAATCCAGGTTTTATGAATTACATAGTTTTTGATCAAGAAACCTTAATTTGGAATTATCCAATTTTCTTGTTAGAATAAAAAGTGAATCTAGATTACTCTAGATTTATTAACTAAGCTTTAAATTGAGATAAATCCCACTTTATATCACTTATATACATTGTTTGAACAAGAAAAAAAAATTTTAAATCTGTATTTTTTTCATACTTTCTTTTCTACTTGAACTGAAGGTTACGTACATATAAGCTGGCTAATAATATAATTTTGAACCTTTATTTCAGTTATATATTTGAGAAAAAGATTAATAAAAATGCTGATAAATGGGAAAAAAATCAATTTTCTCTGAGCATAAAAACTTAGGACTCTTTATAGTATGCTGCATTGCACCTTTGGAAATTATTTTTACAAGGGGAAAAGATCTTTCTCTCTATTGTAGGCATTCATGAGAGCATAGTAACTTACACTGGCTACAGAGTTAAATTCTAGAGTGATATAACACATGGCCTTATTTATTTAGTAAGCCAAGTAAAAGCTGCAAGAAAATTATCTTTTCCCTGGAGCCAGACACATTAGGTAGGACCTTAAGTCACTCTTTAATAACTCAGGATTCATCATTACAAAAAAATCATGTGATAAGAACTTGTCGTGCTCATGCAAAACATGTCAGCATTTTTCTTGTGGGACAAATGACTCAGAAGCTACATGAAAGATAAAAAGAGTTAATGGAAACATCACTGGAATGGGTTTTAGATATTCTGTAGAATTTATAACTGGTGTGTACGGGTATAATTATCTGACAATATGTATGTGGTGGGTTGACCTCAGCAACAGCCAAACACCTTCCAAGCCTCTCACTCACTCTCCCACAGGACAGAGAGGAAACAGAAGGAAGGCAAGAAGGCTCAGGGCTCAAGGCAATGACAATATATGATTTTGGTTTCTTTAAACTTGTCTATCCAGGTCTACATAAGTATCTGGTCAGTAAACTGACTTTTTCTTATTTCAAGTTCTACGCAACCCACTTGTTATCAGCAGAAATGGCAGCAACTGAAAACTGGAAAAAACATCAGTAAGACTATTATAATACAGTGGCAAGTACTGAACTACTCGACAGCCAGAAAACTGCTCCAGGAAGGATTTATTTTTATTTAATTCAGAAATATTTCTTTTACATGAAAAGTAGCTTTTAAAATATGTTTACATTATTTTGGTTTCTTTGCAAGTTAATGATGCTTTAAGAGCTGTGTAAATATAATAAAAAATGTAACCGGCTTGTTCAAAGACAAGGACTTAGAAAAGAATCCTGACAGAGATTAAGCAGCAAATAGAAAATTCTCTATAATAGAATCTGAGACAATTATAGTACCAGTGATTGAATAACCCATTCTTTACCCTTTTAAAGGATTGAAAGAAAGAAAAGAATTTTACAAGCTGAAAACTTTTAGATATTAAATGTAGCATATTAAATTAAGATCCTCCCTTTCAGCCTGCAAAATGCTTTATAGCCAATGCTCCGCTGCATTCATATTTAAAGTATATGACTTCATGGCAACCTCAGAAAAATAATTAATTTAGTTTCCTTAAATGTTTGCAAAAATGCAGGTTATATCAGGGTCCTCAAGTCTACCAAATCTACAGATCAGCATGGATCCAAGTGACAAGAAATCTATCTATAGCAGACTTTCCAACTGAGAATGCAAAATTCATTCACTGGCTTCAGTTTGACATATACTTCTGAGTCTGTTATTACACAGTCCTTCCTTTTGGATTAGCACCTGTAGTTAATAGACATTATGCTATATTCAAGGCAAAATGGAAACAAATACTAAAAAATATTACCATTAAAAAAACTTATAAAATATTTTTCTTAATCTATGTCATTAGATTGAAAAATAAATCATTGAATTACAACATCTTGTACAAAAAGAAGAGTAGTGCTGTATTGCTTGTCACATCAAATTTCTGTGATGTAATCCCCAGCACCATAAAACAGAAGAAAAAACCTACAAATTAGAAGATAAAAACTTCCCCATTTATGACTCCTTGTTTCTGAAAGACAAATTAAAAATATAGTGAAATTTATGTTTATGTGTAGATTTTAATGAACTTGTTTATATATTTTACAGTTTCAAATAATTTAATGATTATTTGATTTTCTGTTTTACTCTGATACAGTTCTTATGTTCAGTTTAAAATAAGAAAGAAAAAGAAAGAAAGATTGAATATATAATGCTCTTCAAGTTAAAATGTATAATAGGACAATTAAGTTTGATCACAGTTTTGAAAATTAAGCATGTTTCTCTTTAAATAACCTGAGTTATTTCATATCCGTATAAATTTTGTATGTCCTTTCAGACTATCCATGCTCACATAATTGTTTCATTCTAAAAATAAATTTTTATACTTCTACATATGGTTGTTAAGAAATAGGTTTTTTCTCTCTGGAACTTGATACTTAAGAAAAAAATATGTTAATGTCACTGTTACATTAAGATTTAATTCAGGACTTCAATAACTTTTTTGAAGACCTTTCTCTGGGATATAGATAGATTTTAAAAATTCTGTAAGGATGGGACCATACTGGAATACACAAAAATAAGATAAACTCAGTTACTTACATTCTGGAGATGTCTGCTGCCTTCAAACTGATCTGTCTAATACTCTTTAGGTTTGGTGATGGACAAGAGGACTTTATCACAATAAATATATCTGTTCAATCTGACAATTGTTAAACATTCAAGGTATTAATCCTAAATTCTGGTATAATGAAAAAGGCTTATTTACACTCACTTAATATTTATTACCAAATATATTTTGCAGAGGGTCTTCCTATATTTTAATTATGCAGCATGTAGACAAGTACAACAATGCTCTATCTTCACTTTTCAGAAATCACAGAAGTAAAATTCTGTTACTGAAGTTTACCAGATGTGTCTTTAAGACTTATAAAAATATATAAAATTTAATTTATCTAATCAAATAAATTTGCAGATAAGGTGTATTTTAGCAGTGGTTCTTTCCCCTTGGATGTTAGTTCTGATTAATTAGTAGAGGCTTACTTGCTTCCTATGATTCTCGAAATCAACATGCTTCAGCAAAACAAAAATGTCAGAATGCCAAAAGCAGAACAGTCACCACAAATCCAAGGTAAAACAAATGGGCACAGATTCAGGAGAAGTCTTTCAATTGGAATTAAGAAGAGTAAGGGCTATTTTTTAACAGTAATCTGGAATATAGGAAAGTGTGCTGCAGAAAAGGAAGACATAGGAATAAAAGTCTGGAAAACAGACAGCTATTTATTAAGGATAAGGCAGAGCAAGAGAAGTGATGCAAGGCTTTGAAGCATTAGGTGATTTATAGAAGTTTAAAGTAGGAAATATGATTTAATACCATGGAAGTACAAGCTTGGCACAGTTTTACTGTACTTGAAATAAAACAAAGAGTTAAGAGAGAAGGAAGTACATTAATTTAATTTCTAGTTTGGATGTATTCATGTGTGCATGCACAATAGTCTCTGAAGAACCAACATCGATACTGGAATTACAGGTGAGATGGCAAGATCCATAAAGTGATTTACTGGCAGAAAAAGCCTGTATTCTGACTAGAGTGTTTTTCACAACATCGAAGCACTTGTACGAGTGAGTTGTTGCACATTCTGTGTTACATAAATGGCCAGAAAAAGCCCAAACAAATAAAACAATAAATAAAACAGGAAAGGCTTGGAGACCAGATAATGAAAAGTTATTGTATTCTCTAGAAAAAGCAAAGATTCCTCCTAAAAAGCCAGAATTTCTCTTCTTTGGAACCATTCCTTATTGGTAGAAGATTTCTTATTGATTTATAAAAGATGATGTGCCAGAAGGAGGATGGTTCTGAAATTAGTCTAAGTTCAAAACAATTTATACTGTCTTGTACCTTGGAAGAGCTTACAGCCTACTCTTAAAAAGACCTCCTAAGATTCAGATGCAAAGTGATAATATGTCAAGCTCCTAAAACTCATCTATGGCTTATAAATGTCACTAAAAGAAAAGCGTACACTGATTTGGTTAAAAAAATTCCATCACTTACTAATTTAACATCTTCTATTTCTGCATTTTCCTTTGTAGATGTTTTATTTCAATTATTCACCAAGGAAAGATCAGCTCTTAATTTTGTAGGCAATGAATGTTAACACTTGGGAAGGGAAAATTTGAAAATCTCTATAGATCTTATCAGAAAAGATAAAAATAAATCTAAAATATATTATTCAAGACTGTATTTCTTTAATAATGTATGTTAGAAAATTTCATACCATACTGCATTTGAGGGGTTTGGTTGGGTTAGGTTTTGAATGGGAAACTCACTGACTGTTCCTGTCAGTTATTTGTCTGAAATAACTTAGTGTGGCCATAGTACTTCCTCATACCCATTTTTACCCATTCTCATTTCTAATGATCTCATATGAATGTAGCTTTTTCTCTAATCAGTTTTCTGCTATGCAAGAGTTTAAAACCATATAGGTAGCTTCTCTTTCAATTTTAAAGTGTATACTGAGCTTTACAAAGTCCTGCAAAGAGGTGATGGATAGCAGGCTTAGTATGCCTCAAACATTTTTATTTTAAGCCCTGCATACATCCACTGATGATAAGTATAATTTTATTTTCAACTGAGAAAACTGTACTAAGCTCAATTCCATTGAAAAGTGCTCTTTAATGACAACACAGAGCAAATTTATAAACTGTGCATCCATTCCGATCAGTCTTCAAGCTTTAAATTAACTATATATGTGTGTGTGTGTGTGTATAAATATATATATATATAGAGAGAGAGAGAGTAAATATCTGTGGAAAATAAGCAAAGATCAATATATTCACTAAGGGAGTAAATAAAAGTTTTTACAGGTGTGTGGTCTAACCCTGGCCAGCAGACACAGCCCCACACAGATGCTAGCTCGCCCCTCCCCAATGGGACAATGGAGAGAATCAAAAGGGTAAAAGGGAGAAAACTCATGGACTGAGATAAAATTTAATAGAAAGAGCAAAATCTGTGCACACATGCAAAGCAAAACAAGGAACTCATTCACTGCTTCCCACGGGCAGGCAGGAGTTCAGCTATCTACAGGAAAGCATGATTCCATTCAACAGTGGGAAGACAAACACCACCACTCTGAACATCCCCCCCACTACCTCCTTCCTTCCCCCTCCACAGCTTTAATTGCTCAGCTTGGCACCATAATGCCTCCTCTGAGGAGGAAGGACAGGCAGACACACATGATGAATTTATTGCAACCCCCATTCCCCACCCCCTTCCTGGTCCCCCTGCATTGCTGGGGAAAGGAGAGGTAGAGAAAACAAGGAATGCAGCTGAG